>JAQFYD010001752.1:0-11236 GCA_034694225.1 Bourletiella hortensis
GGATAAAAGCAGAAAAAGGCTCAAACCGGGAAGGATGGCTATGGATCATGCTATCACAGTGTAACATCCAATGACAGATTTTAGGTGATCATAAAATCTCCAACCTGCAACTACACAGTGGCGCGCGACGTAGGTTTTATGACACACAAAAACCTGTCATTCGATGATACAACTCCATTTCCATTACCCCCATGATACCGGCATTCAGGTTTCCACCAACCATCAAATTACTCTATTATGCAAATATTTGGGGGGATAGGCTTCGACCTCTCATTGAATTTACGCCGAGGTATGTCCAAATCGGTGCATTGACTCCAACAAGTTACGGTACTAAAAGTACAATTTTGGGGGTTGCTTGCAAGTTTGACTATAGAAATTTTCCGTGTGGTACGGCGATTTACTGCAGTGGGAAAGTCTACGTTGTTTCCTACCAATGAAAGTTACAGTTTTTCTAAAATAACGGAAATTATAATTAATTTTTTCAGTTTGTTTTTTCGCTGCTGGTCTTGTTCGTCGTAACCATGGAAATCTTTGGGACCGTTTCAGTCATTGTCCAGCAATTACTGGAAAACTGGAAGAGTGCCCTTCGATAATTTTGGCTCACTTTAGAGATCACACATCGGAGAAGTCATGTGCAAATTTTCAGCACAATCCTAAGAAAGGTTTTGGAAATACTTCGTGGTAACGTTTTCGCATTTAATTTGAATTGGCGACCAATTTTGCCGTCCTTGACCACACGTAGTTACAGGGCGTAAAACATCTATCAAACATCTCAGCAGTCAGCCCTAAAGGACTGCGGTCGTACAAAAGTTCAACTCAATACAACTTATGGCCTTACCGATTTTAAGCTACCAAGTTTTGAAATCGTCCAACTGAATCAAAAGTTACGAGGAAAACAAAAATTTTAGAGCGTAGTGAACGCTGTAGTTGTTGAAATTTTAAGCGACGGCCGGCAATCTTACGAAGCCAGCAGTCTCTTAAAAAGCAACCCCCAAAAATGCAGCCGAAGTTAGAAGAAATGAGTGTAGGTAAGGGCTACGTTGGTTGAATCTTTAGACAATAATTTCACGGCTTGGAGCGCAACATCGAAATAAGCACTAATTAGCATTGTCAGCCAGTAAGACCTGGTTCATTTTAGGGCCCTTGCAACGGAATACCTCAGGTGCGAAGGCTTGATGTGAGCTTTTGGCGATAATTAGCAAACAAAAATGAAGAATCTTCATTGAAGATTGCTATTTTCAGAATCTGTATGTGCGTTCGAGCTCATTGTTGGGTTGCCCAGTCAGACTACACGTTGGCCAACCAAAGTTTGGGAGAGTAAGCAAGAGTCCCAACAGGTCAATCAATTGTGAAAGAATTTCCAATCCAGATACTGAACACACTGTAATAGCAAAAGTTTCTGTTTTATTGGTAGCCTGTTAAAGTCAACCACATGTAGTAGACAATTGTCATCAAAAGTCGGAGCTTAATTTAAGAGCATAATCTTAGCCTTTATGTTCATGGAGAGGCATCTGGCTGGCTCAGATCCTTCGTACTCTCTGCAAGCTTTAAAGATTTGTAAAAAATTAGTACCAACTCACGTCTTCAGTCTCGGTGTTGGAACATGTGCAATTTTACCTGTGCCTTGGATCGCGGACAAACTCCTTTGTCCAAATGTCTGCTGAGCATGTAAGGTCTTGTGAACACCTGGAAACAGTGATGACACTTGGGCAGGTTATCGGGAAAATGAACCTTCCTCTTGTGCCTCGACAGTGAAGACCTACTGTTGAACCTTTGGCCTGTGAGGTGAACCATAGCATGGAATTACTACATGTATCAGTTTCCATCGAAATAATGCAGATTGTAAAGCAAATTTGAATAGTCACTCACTGCAGCCTCCTACTGAGCATAGAAAGCCCCCACCGGCACTATGATTAAACTTGATTTCTTTGCTGCTCGGCCGGTGGGTAGGAACATACTCTACGCCGTTCTCCACCGTCGTTTCATTCAGCATCACATCATACTGGATTTCATTTCCAGGAACGGAGCTGTCAAAAGGATCTGAAAGCATGTTATGCATGTAACCACAGGGAGCTACATTCGTTCCAGTCTTCTCGGGGTTGATTTCCAAGGATTTTGGATGAGTACCAACCAAATGATTTTCCAGAAATTGTTGGCAACAGTCTAGTTGTGCAGAGTTCCACACAGACAGCGGCGAATCTGCCGAGTGGGGATTTGGGAGTATCAGTGGTGAGTTTTCTGCAGAGAAAAATCATGGGGTTATCGCTCGTGCCAGCTTTCCATGAAAACCATCAAATTTACTACTGTTACCTCGAGAGTAGATCGAAAGCTTGAGGAAGCCCGTCACAGTAAACTCATGAGGCTCAAAGCCACTGCCTGTAGCTCGCAATACAAACTTGGACCAGGAATTCTGATGCTGACTAGATTGATTCAAAGGCTTTCTGAAGCTTATTTCTGTACAGCAGTCCTCACTTGTCACATGTCGGTAGCTCAGAATAATTCGGACAGCGGCCTGTTTCAGGTACTGCGAAATTTCCATTCTGGACCCCTCGATCAGAAATTGACAGGAGCTCTCGATGTGGTTTGCAGTAGGATTTTGTATGTATGAACGATTCACGAGACACCATTGTTGACCAACGGAAACCATACCATAATCCGGGTCCAGTGCATACTCAAAGGGAAAAACCTTTGCCTACGAATTTTTTAATGAAAATTTAAAATTAGCGTATTAATATTTATACATTTAAATTATTGGGCTGGAGCTTGTTCAAAAAATGACAGAAATCTTACATGTGAAGGAAAGTGAAGCTCAAGAAATATTTGGCACATGCAGTCGTTCTGATCCGGACCAGGAATATCACTGAGGAGTCCATTGGTCTCTGCCACTGGAACTTGTTGAGGGGCAGGTACGCCAGTTGCAAAGTTCTGATAATTATTGATCACGACCCCTGGCTTAATTGAATCAGCCAAGACTTGTTCTTGAGATTCAGGGAGCATTTTCAATCGGTATCAGAATAACTTTTGTTGGCTCTTGTGATCCTGACTCCCCACATTCAGAAATACTTTATCGGAAAACTGGCTGTCAACTTTCCCGAGGAGGACAGCAAATGTGAAGAATATAAAAGATATTTTCGAACGTGCAGCACGTTGTCTGTAAAGCGACGGTAGTGTGCTAAGTACACTGCAGGAATCTGCAAAACAGTGCCGCTCCCCGTGCATTCGTAACCACAGTGACCAAGCCACCCCGTAGCCTCTTTGCCACCCGCTTGGCGATCTCCCGTCATCACATGGGAATTCCGAAAAATGGCTCACTTCATTTTACATCCTCTTCCCTGCTTTTTGTTGTGATCCGCCATTAATTTCCAGGTATTTACGACAACGTCCGAGAAATCAAAAATAAGTCACCCAATTGTTTTGCGAGGTCATTTATGCAGCACAGAAACTCTTTTACGCTGCTCCACACCAAATTGTTGCACTTGCTACAATACAAAAATCGTGCTAGCTTTTTCCCTATAGAATTTGTCGTACGGAGACTTTTTTCAAACTTGACGTAGAACGTCTTCAAAACTCCCCCCACTGGCTCTGTGAAATGTGTTTCCCTCACTGCGGCAAGGAAAACTTTAAAGTGAATGGAGATATGAATGATGACTTAAATGGGGCATTCGGGCTTGCAATTTCTCCTGGCTACCATGTAAGATCTGTGTTTCTCGTAAATCCTTGCAAACTTTAAGAACCTTTAGGAGTCCGGCAGGCAGCCCTTGCTCGTACCCTCACTCTTCTGATAACTGTGGCAAACAATTAATATGCGAAAGAACAAAGTGTTACGAGTTATAGAATAGAATAAATTTTATTTCAGTACATAGGGCTGTGAGTCCCATCATACCGAAAGCGTGTCTTACAAATTGGATCATACAGTAGTTTTGTTGAGCTTGTATTTTAACTTCGGCCATAGCAGGCAAAATTGTGCATTTGTTTGGACGGGTTAAGTTAATTTTAGTCCTCCAGGAGGAAACGTCTGATTTTGAGAATATTAGAAACAAATAAATGCAAATCATATACTACTTCTGGTTGAGGATCTTTGATTAAATCAACTAGGTTACAAGATGGTGATTGAATTATCTGGAGCAATTGTTACTGAGTAGGGCAGTCCTTGAGAGGACGTACTGTCGGCAGGCAAATAAAATATGATCTAGCGTTTCCTGTGAGTTCAAGTTGCAGCACATAAACTGTCTTTTCGGGTCAATTTTAGCGGTGTAGTCGTGTCCTGAGATGAAGAAAGGATATGCTTTCGATACGAGCCGGAGCTGAGCTGTTATTTTCATTTGTCTGTAGTTTTGGTGCTGAGCGATGAAGGACTTCCAGTCTTCTTCCCATCTTAGTTTGATCAGGTTCGTGATAACAGTTTCTAGTTATGACTGG
The DNA here is from genome assembly GCA_034694225.1 of Bourletiella hortensis. NCBI lineage: Eukaryota > Metazoa > Arthropoda > Collembola > Symphypleona > Bourletiellidae > Bourletiella > Bourletiella hortensis. The sequence continues at coordinate 4,420 of JAQFYD010001752.1, forward strand.
ATTATACTTGAGTCCACTTCCTCCCACAATGATTCCATGTTTGCCTGCTGTAGTATGTATTTTACTTGGCTTGCCCAGTTCATTTCAATGGGCACTACATTTTCCTTCTTCTTCAGTTGCAGGAAAACCTGGAGTGGGACTGTCGCCGAAGGCATTTTCAGGATTTTAATCCACCATCTTAACATCATCTTATAAACTGTCAGTTCCACTGGGCATCTTCCGGCTTCAAGTCTGATTGCATAACTTGGTGTGTAAAGGGAGAAACTCCAAAGGTTCTGTGGAAAAACTTCAGTTGCACCTTCTCCAGTGTGTGGCCATGGTAAAAGCCCCATATTTCTGATTTGTGTAAGAAGACAGGACATAACTAGTGATTCTAAAAGTCGTGCCCTCCTATTCCAATTACCGCACTTTCCCCGTTTCAGGATCGTGTTACGAGTTATGAGTTTTCTGTAGTTTACTTCACGATTTTTCTCAAATTAATCGATTGATCTCCTCAACTGATATTTATTTCTGAGAGCTAAAATGCGACGTGGAGTGGCATTATTCATTCAAATGAGGCCATTTTATACAGCGACCATACCAGGATTTTTCTTTGATGGCCAATGCGATGGCGTGAAATCGGCCAGTCTCGCCCGATGATGGCAATGTAGGGTTAAATGGAGAAAATTAATTTTCGGCTAAATTGCAAAAAGAATCCAACGGTGGTAATGACCCCGTAGATGAAGCCCGCTTGACCTAGTCATACTTGCAAGTTTACTACGCACTAGCAAACTGCAGCAATAAATGCACTTTATAACAGGCGTACTATACAAAAACCAACATATATGATGCTCTTGCATACTAAACGCGCATGAATGAAGAACCTTCTTGCTTGCAGTGTAGCTATTTGTGGGGAAAGGAGGAGTCTGCATATGGGCCATGCACATATCTGCTTTTATATCCACGAAATGAGACATCTCCATCGCATCGTCTGTGCAAGCTGATGAACTAATCCAAGGACGGAACTTTCATTCATGCAATCATAACTTTACGTGACAAAGCACTATTTATACAGTTGACTTAACTCTGCTGATATGTGGTTTCTTCTTTCCTTCTTTATGCGGCATAAGTCTGTGTGCTCCTACTTATTATCTCGTATTCATCATTCCGTACTAGCCATAATACTTCATAATTCTGCTGTAGCTATTTGACTCTCAAGTTTTCCTACACTGCATGATGTACTTCACGTTCACGCCTGTTATGAAATAAAATATTCATGAATGGATGAACGGCACATGTACGGTTGCACATAACAAAAACAAGATTTACCGTAAATGCGTAACATGTAAGATAATGTCAACTTCCGGAGAAGTAACAATGCGTCGCAGCAGACAGCAGCGCCAAAAGTGCAATAATGTAAACACGCAATGCCGGCAAGGCGCATCCCGTTTCCTACACGAATTTTAAAGCAATCTTGACGAACTTTGTTTGTTTTTCGTGTCCTAGTTGATGACAGCTCAACCACAGCTCATGCTCAGTGTTCATTACGAGAATCATACGCTGGGGGCGCGTGGACAACAACAGAGCAGTCCTATTGGCTTTTTGCCGGAATAAAACCTACCTTCTTTGGGGACAATATTTCAGTCAGTCAAAGCTATTTACACAAGTTTCGTCACATAGTAATCAATGGATGGTGTGCTGGGCAAAAAAAGGTTTTTAGCCTAATCTCCAATCCAGGCCCGCCACATAGTTGCACATTGAACATAGTAACAATGACTAGTCCATTCTTCTTCCTTTGTACTGATTGTGTGTATGAAGGCGGAAAGTGTAAGAAATGGCAGACTGACCAGGACAAGGACGGCAGGTTACCGTTCGATCCGCCTGTATGGAATTGCATGCAAAATAATGCAACTGACTGGCGCAGATGGACTATGGTTGTGATTCGTTGCAGTAGTGGCGGGGCATAAAGGGAGTGTTTTATTACTTCTGCGAGAGGAACACGCAGTGGGCTTTATTTGCAATCATGTTGACGCCCTTGAAGGCCGCTACTAGCGAGCATTTTAAATACTCACATCTATGCCTTACAATTTGTAAACATATTACACAACATCAACACAATTACAAAAACTGAATTCATACTTAAGCGTTTCGATAATATTAGAGTTGGTTAGTAGTTCAGAATGCGAAAAAACAATAAAAGGGACTGGGAGCATAATGCTAAGTTAGTCAGTTAAACGCTTCCAGCGTTGTTTAAATTACATTATAAGTTCGTATTTATCAACCAGACTAGAATACAGAAAGCGTGAAAATGTGGATTTAGAGATAAGTCAAAGGGTAAGGCAGCCAGAAACTATTATTCAGTGGAGCGAGAGTGGGCCCTTGCTGCTGCTTTTTCCTGTAACAACAGCAGGCTCTTGAGTCTTTTGTGAATCTACTTGCACAGCGCTTACTTTATCCACAAGGACTCTGCTGCTCGTCTGGGACGAATCATCTGGAGCTGACGGCGTGTGTTTGTCCAGTATCAAAAGCTATTCTTCTTCCAGCGTAAAAATTAACATCAGGGGTCTTTGAGATATCCAGCTTGATATCTCTCGAGAGGGACACATTCAGCTTTATATTTTGCATACAGAGTGCAATATTAACATTTTGATAATAATTATTCTTATATGGAAACAAAATTGGAACAAAATCTACCTTGAGTTCTAATAAATAATTTCTGTTTGATCGATATGCTCGTATCGACTGGACAGCGTAGATGATCACCAGCAGCGGACCGAAACTCAACAATAATTACCCTAAAAGGCTTTTGGGAAATTTCACGTGGATGGAACATATCAAACGACATTCGGGCCTCGAAGACAGTGCACCCTTGAGCATTTAGCAAACGAAATTTAATGGAAGAAACGGCAAGAAATCTCCTTAATGCTTTATGATCACAATGAATCGGCACACTAAAATATGCCTTTGCTCCCTTTCCTACTTTAAACTTGTGGCTGCTCAACTTCCTGTTCCGATACACTAGAATGGCCTCGATTTCATCTAAATCTCGTTGCTGTGGTTGCAAATGCTGCGAAATAAGAAGAGTCCTCAGTTTCATGGATTATGGAACAAATGTGAGCTCATTTCGATCGGTATAATGGGGTGCTTTACCTTTAGCAAACAGCCTAGAGTGCTGGCCAGTATTTTCATTTGTACACCTAATATCGTGAACGGGATCATTAAGTCCTGGCGTTCCTAATTCATAACAATTTTCCCCTGCGTTCCATCTGGGAAGTACTGCAGGAGCCGGGGAGGCCATTATGATTTCGCCCTGTCCGTTTCAATTGTGGCACATATCTGTTGATTGGCAAGAGGTAAGGGTTTTTGCAACTATGGGTCATATAAAAAATGTTGCAATTTAAAAAAATATTATTGCCTATCTAGAGAAAAGGACAGAAGATCAAGATGATCACCATGCATAAATGCCCCAGCTCCGTTCCTACCACAATGTACAATATTCCCAATGTAAAAATATTGCTATTAACATTATTATGAGATACAAAGATGATGGTGAGCATAAGAACTCAGCCAGCTCAATTAGCCCAGAGATAGACTCCTTTCCTACAAAATTCACTTCTTGGCCAGCTCATCCCCAAATTCACACTTCCTCATCCTCCTCTGCCACGTATACTTAACCCTGTATTATTACCGCTACCGCTCCATTCCCATGCATATATGAGAGAAGTTACTCTTCTCACTTCCTCCTTCCGTCCGCTCCTACCGGAACCAAGCAATTCCAAGTTTCCCCAGTCTCACTCACCAGAAATATTCATAAGTCGCTTCCTTGTGAAAATACAAAAAAGTTCTAAGTCCAAATATCCAGTTCCCCCACGGGCATTGTATCAGTTCGTCTCACTCTGTCAACTCAAGTTCTATTATTACTGTGTATTAAACCAAACTCTTTCGGTCTTCCTATTAAATCCATTCTGTCTGTGTTTCCTTTCCATAGTTATTCACTGTGAATTTTCACTAAAGTAACCAACGTGCGCCACTCGTGTCCGAACTCCTTAACTAGCGGAAAGAATAATTACTTAGCTAATATACCGGCGGTAATGTTCAGGGCCGTAAACAATTATTTAGATTTAAAATTATTTTGACATTGCTATACACGACGGTGCGTTGCTATTGGATTGCTGACAGGTCATAAATAGAGTTGGACGGGTATAATTCTTTTGGGTTTGTTTAAGCTTACCACAAGATGATTCACGGCATTAGCTTGAGATGAGTGGGAACTTTACATGGCACAATATTTGCTACAGCGGTCCAACGTATGTTTAATACAATGTAAAATTATATAAGCTGAATTATGATACGGCAGTATAACACGTTTTAAGTGCGAGAGATAAATTTTGAAACTCAAATTTTGAAAGCGTGGACAAGGATCAAAGATGACTAGAGTATACGTGATGATAGTGGCGTGTTGATCCAAATGGCACTGACGATCCGCTGCTAATGGAAATCGCAGTAATATGGCACTCACTTGACGATCATAGGGGAACGGGAGCTACAGGGAAGAAATCATCCTCAGACAGTGCAGCACGTCGGATACACACACGGGGAGGAACTTTGCATTCTGTCCCAACAGCGTCCGAGCACTTTGCCAAGTTTCTGAACGAACAGTGTACGTTTCGAAGAATTTTTCAATCTTATCTGTGATGATGTTACCGCTTATGCATTTATAAAGTGTTGAATGTATACAAGATACATGGTTGGTGAATAAGCTAAGAAATAGAGGAAATTCAGTAGTGTGTAATATAAGAGTAGGATGATGAAGAAACGGCAATAAGAAACAGCAGCTCATCTCCCCTGCTCTTCCATGCAACACATACAGTACGTCTTCCTCTCCGTCGTCAAGCCACACAACGGTAACCGGTCATTGCCAAGAACAACAACAACACATATTAAACCTACTGTAGGAACAATTGTATATGAGAAATTGTAAAGGCGAAATGCGATGATTCACCCTGTCTGGCCCAGTGACTTTGTGAAAAAGTTACTCTGAAAATTACTATAAATACGGCAAAGAGTTGAATAAATCGCTCTCTTACAGCAGTACGAATTTGAGTTCCAGTAAGGAAACATCATCTTCACATTACTATTATTATTAGCATAAGAAAGTGAGTGTCTTTTTGTCCATCGTAAGCGAACACTGGTTCCGTCTCTCACTTTTCCAGCATATCATAATATAGACTGAGCGTAAATCAACATCGGACCTCGTCATTATATTAGGAATAGTGCAATTGTGTGCATTATTAGGCGTATTGAGAAGGCAAGTTAGTGACAAGATAGCCCGTTGTACGCATAGTTAGACATCATATTACCGTCGTGTCCAAGATCAATTCTAGCGTATACGTTAATTGTGATTTAATTGCAAATTACCCTTCGTTGCGCGTCCATACATTTTAAAAGACTTGCAGAAGCCGGTGTGCGTGTGTTACAATTTGCTTTTCTACAACTTCAACTACAAATCAAAGCTGCCCTTGTTTGTACTGTTTGTACACCTAGACTGTACTTGCATTAAGTTACTTATTTAGTGAACAAATTTCCCTTTGGAGTTGTGTTTCCCAGGGGTTGATGTGCCATAACTCTGCTTTAACGCATGTAACTATGATAAGTGTTAATATATAGCTTTAATACACATGAGCAGTTTCCTTGAATATTAGTCACACAACTTTCTCAATGGAATTTAATAATCCTCGCCACCTACACCTAAACATGTAAATGTGAGCGGTTGTATAACTTTTGTCATTCTCAGGACGGGTTTGGCTAGAGGTTAACTATACATTCGTGCGTCTGCGTGGACTCATATGCTGGATACTACTTTCAGCTGGGTACTACATAATTGTTGTGACGTAGAGAGACGACGTTTGCCAGTGGCAACAGGCGCGAGTGTTCAGAATTCCCTACAACACGTAAAATACGGAAGGACCTGGGTAGTGGCTACAGTGGCAATAGGTACTCAAACCCTTTTTTACGACGGTACGGTGAAGTCCAGACTTCATTCTTATGCAGTAGTCACTGCCTGTACAGCTTTCATGATACCCAGACCGAAATTTTCACACTACATAACACGCATCTTAATTTTCGTTTCATCTTTTTGAGCCCATATCTATCTGTTAATAATACTCTACATTTAATTGCTGTAGCATTTGCTCATTTTTTGTCGTCTCGTCTCCCTCGTCGACTCGGTGCTACAGTGAACGTGCGTGCGGGTGTCTTTGAATCTCCCGAATGGGTACTGTTATGTTGGAGGTTGGACTTACGTTCTGATTCTAATCCAGACCAAACGTCATACTGCCATTAGCGTCGACTGAAAAAATTCCTCCTCTCACCAGACCCGGTGGTGACGGGTTCCTAACCAGTCAACTATAATGCTTATTGTAAAGATGGAAAATCCTTGGTCAACGTGTGGCCTACTAGGCCACTTCCTAGGATTGGCCCTTTTGTGCTGGAAAATAATTGAATTTGGAGTCCAAAATGAGCTAAATATCATCTTTGTCGTCCCTTTTGTTGTCTGTTTTGCCACTTTCTGGCTTTCCGGGATAGCAGGAAAGAATCAGGAGGCAGGGGGGTTAGTAGCTTGTTTGACTTTCTATGCTACTGGAATCGCATAAGTTCTTTGGAAAATTGTACATGTTTTAAAGTCTGTTGTATATATTTTACTGCTGCAGTCCCAGTACGGAAGTACCTTCCGTGTGGTCTCGGACAATTGAATCCTTCCAGATGACAGTTTACTGGCCCGAACTTTTAAGGTGCGCCTTTCGAATTCTTTCCATACGCCCACATATTTTTGACCTTG
>JAQFYD010001753.1:0-11230 GCA_034694225.1 Bourletiella hortensis
AGCCCACATTATTCTTTACTGCACGTAGAGGCACGAAAAGTAGTAAAATCAATAAACAGATTAACTCTCTTCGTGCTTCTTGTAGTAGTTTTCAGTTTCCGTCAAGGTGGCTTTCAGCATTACAATATCCTTCTTCTTCTATTGCAGAACCGATGTCATTTCTGAGTACGAAATCACCATTCACCACTTTTAACTTTTTCCACAATTTCCATACAATGTCTTGCATGAGTTTTAAGGGAATCTGTACATAATTTTTGGGAAAACACGGTTGTTGGAACTCGCCAGAGTAGTTTAGGCTTCTTGCGCTAGCAACAATAATGTCCTTCAATGACGTCGCACCAATAAATATAATGTAAGAATAGCTACAACTATGAATACAACGTTATGGATTTAGACGTAACGCACGTACATTTGACATATGGATGAAAAAATGTGGGAAGAGAAACAATCTTAAGTCAGCGTTGTGTAGCTATATTATGTACGTTCAATCTATTACAGTATCTTGTGTGCGTTGGTGAAGTCATCATGTTTCATGATCATCATCATCATGTTGTATATACTAATGGGAATGAGGGAAAGCTCCACTTTTGACTTGTGGCATAGCGGTTTTTTGAAGTAACGCAGTGACTTGCGGAGCTGATTTCCGTAAAGGTAGTAGCGGTAGTTATATATACTAGCATTAAATGCAGGAATTGTAGTATAGTTGTAATAATAATAATAATAGTAGCAGTAGCAGCAGCAGATATTATACACAATTAGGTATCACACTCTCACTTGAACAACCAAGTGTCACTGACATGTCGTCGGCTTCGCCTCTACAATGAAGACTAAATGACGTTTAATTGTTGGGCACGACGAGATGAGGGGTGGTGTTGGGGGTGATGATGACTATGGTGATACGAGGAGGAATGGGATGCTACATCCAGCTGATGATCTGGATGATCGCTTCTGCTGGGCTGTTCCCGCCACATGGTCAACTGGTCAAATGGTCCTTCATCATATTCTTCCAGTTCCTCCAGTTCTCGATGTCGAATATCATAATCTCTCTCGTCTCTTATCATTCTTGTTCGTCCTGGCATCGGGGGATGACCAGGATGCTGGTGGGGATGGGGTTGGTACATATCTGGAAAATTTGCAATAGAAAATATTACATTTGGTTCTTAATGAATATTAAAAAGGCATTAAAAGTACGTAATATCGATACGGAAACTTTGAGCGATGATTGTAGGAAAGCAGAACTTACTAGGAGGCGTTGAATTTCCCCGTGCTATAAGGGCGGGGTCATTTTTCAGAGACGTATGGCCGGGTTGAGGAGGCATTGCCGACGGTGATGGAATGGACCGTGTCACTGAGCCAGGTCCAGGAGCCATCAAAGGCGCCGGTGTTGGGGTTTGAGGAACAGAGGTTTGTGGTGGAGCTGGCGGATGAGTCGCTTTCCAGTAGGCTTCAAGGTATTCGGCCAAGTGCTCGCACGCATCCTCTAACTGATTCTCATCCAAAATCACATCAAACATTTCGGGCGGACATTGAGCCAACTTTTCAGCAGCTACCATTTGAACATTTAAGCTTCTAGCTTGAGACTTTCCTCTAGATTTTATCAGCCTTTGCAGGACCTGCAATATGAGATAATTACATTTTCCATGAGTTAATTGAAAACATCTAAAGGCAAGGCGGTATTACACCCGACTGCATATACAAAATCCTGGAGTTCTCATTCATTTAATTTATAGATGCTTGAAAACACGCTTGCAACTACAGTTCTTAATACAGAGACGAGTGTTGCAGAAGGTAGTCCAAGCTTTCTTGAGAGTGTAACAACTACTTGAATATGACTGGAGGTAATGAAGGTGTAAACTGGTGTATAGTCACAATGGGAGACAAGATAACTGCATACCTTCGGAGAAGATATCTTCAAGTAGACAATAATTGGTGCCAACGAGGTTTTTGCAAGCTGCGACGGATGGTTGATAGTGTCGCAGTCGAGGACTACAAGCTGGAGCGTTCTGGCCAACTCGAAAATTCTCTCAATTTCAGCTTGTACTTCTGCTAGACATGACGAACGCGAGTTGGACCTCTCCATGATGGCTCTCTTGGACGGGTTGTTTAACAAGGATCGCTTGGCTAAGGAAATGTCCGCCGTCACCCTTGTGATGATGATCCTAAAAAATTAACGGATGAGAAGTTTTTCTACTGTTTCAAGACTTAAAGAGGAAATAAAAACTTGCAGCAGTAACTTTTTCATTCACTTGGAATGAGTGAGTAGGACCTACCTCCCTTCAAACTTGTGTTTCAGGAAGTCAAATATGGCTTTCTGCATCATGTCAGTAACCTCGTAGCCCTTGAGGGAAGGTCCCACAAGGACCACAGGTCTCATCGAAGGCACCACGTCGTAAGGAGGAATGTTTTCCTGCTTCTTAAAGAAGGGCTTTCGTTTTTCTTTGGCAGGCGGAGTTGTGATTGGTGTCTTCCCAAGTTTTGCATTCGCCAGCGAGTCAGAATCTTCCCCTCCAGTCGTCCCATCCACGCCGTAATGATCTGCTTTTTTTATCCACACAACAGACAGATATTATTGATCAAACCTCCAACAACTTATTATCATGATTATATTAACAATAATCATCATTCCTCACTCCCAATTGGTATCATATTTACAACACGACTGCACAATAATATCCCTATCCTACTCCGTACAGCTTTCTTCAAGGCTTGTAATTGCAAAGCATATCCTCAGTTGAGTATTGCTAGCAACGCTATTCAAGATACAGCAATTCCACATTATAATACTGCATCGCCTCGTGATCAAAACAGAACGCAGAGTCAGACCTATATTTTGATAGCTAAAATTGAGTCGACACACATTTCTGTTTTGGCTAATGCTAATGCCTCGAAATAGTACCTTTTGTTACATGAGTTTTTAAAATGCAAATCGTTGCAATCAAAACGTACCCAAATTACTCGATGATGACGTTTTGGAAGAATATAGTTTAGAATTTCGGGCTTGCGAATGAAGCTGCCTTAGATTCTCAAGTTTGACGGGAGAGGGGATGAACCCGACATCACAACCTTCTTTGACGAGACGTCCAATCCACCAGTTGTTATCGTATTTTTCCTGAAAACAAGTTCATAAGTGAGTCCATTAGAACCGTTCATAGCCTTGCATACCCACAGTATGTTTGCATTTATAGCATATGGACAAGAGTTGGCAAAAAATTGTATTTACTGCTTTTACAGAATACGAATAACATTTTAAAAACAAAACGGTACATGTTGAAGGCTGAAATGGAAAATAAATGCACTGAGAATTTGCTCTTTTTTCTGGATTATTGATTCATGAGAAATTGATGAGGGCAAAAAGAAAAATACTGAGTGCGTATACATTGTGCCTCTATAAAGCTTAAAGGATGTACAATAATATGAGGCTTACTTTTATGTGGAGAAAGTCTCGCATTCCAAAGGAAATGGCGCTCCCATGGACTGGAGAATCGTCGTCCAGTGACCCATCGTAGCTCACATTTGTTCGGACAGCAAATGCCACAGGCTTTGTCTGCAAAATTCATCAAATGCTTAGATGCTAATTGTTTCAGCAACAAAATTTTTACACAGCTCTTAAAATAATCACCAGGACCGCCCTAAACTCTAACTCAAAACAACAACAACAACTTTCCTACGACCTCCTATACATACAAAAGAGCTGGAGTGGAATAGACTGCCGTATAACTATGTTTTTTTCAACCATTCCAACCAAGTCTGAGTAAACTCTATCTACTTTTTAGACTTCCGATTCCACTGATGAAACTCACCCTGAGGAGGGGAACGTATCTTTCTCCACCTTTCGCTTATACTACTAGTAGCAAAAATTATAATTAGAGACTACATATTACCGGCAGATAATTGTGAGTCTATTGCAGACAAGAGAACTGAGAGCTGGACTGCGTCAAATTTACTACTAGTACATCTTCCCACTGGACAAACCCTATTTGTACGGGAAGAAGATCAAGTATATAGCTATGTGTGTCATAAATTCTGACTAGAGGAATTTTTTCTGCTCAATATCCTTTGTCCATTGTGAGGAGGAGCATGCCTATGCATTTGCTAAGGTATTCGAGAAACAATATGATGTGAACTTGAGAGAAGAAGAACAAGAAGAAAGAAGGACTTCCGGCAGTCATAAAAATGAGAAATAATACGCAGAGCTCAATGTTTCTGATACTTTGGCAGTCGTCGGAGTAGCACTGCGGCTAAAGATATGACGCTTACTAGAAGATAATGATATGCTACCATTCCTATTCCATCCCATATTATTATTAAAGGGAGAGAGAGAAAAAGAGAGTCATAGCGAATGAAATTATTTATATTTCTATCATATTTTCCTCTCTTGGTCTAATAAGACGACTCATGTTAGTGAATTCATTCGGGGGAAAAAGTAAGAAGAAGTATATCTCTTCATTGGTACAAGTAGCTTGGGGAGGAAGAATAGAGGAGAATGATTTCTGCAATGCACAACTGGAACAACAACAACAGATGCACTCAGGATAGCTGTCGCAAATTTCCGCTCTGTACCCCATCCGTCATGTTTCCCATCTGACGTACTTTTACTGCCGAAGAATTGCGGATGACTGCATTAAGACGATGCCAGAAACCTTTGCTAGATTCTGTATTGTCGTTACGTATTTTTTTTCTAACTTTTTTCCCCTTTCATCCTTCTTTTCTGTATCGTCGTAGCCGATTTTTTTACACATGCAAAGAGTTTGTTTCGGGCTTCGAGCCAAGCCCCGCAAACCTCACCATGCCTGCGTGTATCTATACAAACTCTACATTATATTTTCACATATATATAGCTATACGTGTTCAGCGCATGATGACAGAAAACATAGTTTTGTTTAAAGCTATTTGCTAATCAGGAACTCAGTTTGTTTCCCCAGTTTGTGTCTCCCGCATACCATAGAAGCGGCTCCTCGTCAAGACTGGGGATAGACATCAAACGTCTCAATGAACTGATCATTCCTATCCATTCATCCTGTACAATTTAAATTCTGAGACGAAAAAGAATGAATTTTTGTCCCGTCTTGACCTGAATTTAAATTAAAAGTGGAAAAGATTCCAACCTAAATAAACTGACAGGAGGAGGAAGCTACTAGCTAGCTGAGTGGGTAGAATAACTCATATGGACAGATTCACTCCCCTTTGTGACCATGTAATTCGGAAGGAGTGAGAGGAACAAATTAATTATCGGGCATCAAATGGATACCTATTGAATAGTAGAAACATCCTATCAACTGCAAATAATGCGGTCATTACGAAGTAAGAACCTTTACACCCCCCCTCTCGGTAAGTAATTTATATTTACGAATTAGAATAGTTACATTACATAGCTATAATAATTGCACTTGACAAGAATGAATTGAAAAAAGACTTACCCGTGCCTTCTCCAATTGTGTCAGCGCTTGACGTTCTGTTTCCCTTCTTAGTACCTCACGTTCCTCATCCAGAGACAGGTCAGATGACGGTTGCGAGTATGTCGAGTCCGCTGAGCCCTAAATCACAATAATGATCATAATATTTAGTCATTTAACCACATCAAACGTATTCTTTTCCCAATAATCGGGACTACATCATTTGGACTTGCATACCCGGAAACTTTTCAATTGTATAAGTGTGTGTTTGCGAGCATGAAATGTAGGTGATTATAGTTTTAGCCTTTAGCTGTGATTTTTTCTACATTAATGCGGGCATGACCATCATAACTGGTTGCGAAAGAGACGGCCAAACTGGCTAAAAGTTTTACAAAGTCATGGCTGGCTTCATATTTCCATACAAGTGGATTTGTGTTGGCCCGAAAGTGTCAGTATTTTATATAAGACTCATTCACAATGTGTGCACATCATGGCTGCTTACTGCATTTAGATTGTTTTTTCATTCTCTTTTCTACAGAGTCGTATTTCTCAGAAAAGGACCGAGAACCATATTACCATGTTCATACTTTCATTCCAGGTTTGTCAGGCAAATCCTCGGCTCATTAATACAAAAAACATGTGTCATCACTGCTCTTCGCAGTGGTTACGCATAAGTCATTTCCTACTTTGTCTGAACAAGTCCCTGGTGTGGGAATTTTATTGAAAATTTTAGAGTCAAACGAGGTGGTCGGGTTAAGCAATTAAGATTCGGTTTAGTTCACCAAAGTTTTTTTTACTACGGGCAAAACAGCTTATAGTGATGGTGTGCACGCATATATCATCATACATGTTTGACTGTCCTGTTGCAAATATTCTATTTTTGTGTTCTGTGTCCACGTCCGGTATCAAATATCCATCGTACCAAGTTGGAGTTTGATAATAGCATTTTTTTCACTAAGGTGAGCTAAAGGCAACTGACTAGGTAGTAAAGCATTGTTACAAGTAAGTGTAACTATTGGCATTCAAATAAATAATAAAGAACGAACAATCATTCATCTATGGACAAAAATATATTATACGCGGGAAGAGAAAGAGGGAAAGCAATAAAATTTGTCGCACGCTAGCAGTATAGAAGTAGAGAAGAGAGAAAGGTACCATAGAGAAATCACCAATGGATACAGAAGCCATAGCAGAAGGAGAGAAAATGTTTAAACTGCAGCAGCAGCATCCATCAATCAATACTTTACTACTACGTGGTTTTAGGCGACTAAACTTTCATTGAACTATATACGGGATATGTATGAGAGAGTGATTAGAGCTCTACTGCTACCCCAACTACAACTACTACAATACTCACGTATGCTACCATCTTCCTAAAGCTCATGTAATTCCAGTAAGGAAGGTAAAGTCAAATGAGCTAGTGGAAAAGTGATTGATTTCACGTTGCAAGAAGTACCCTCCTTGGTACTCATTCAACTACACAGAAATCTTCCATAGAATACACAACTAATAGCCATCATGATGAACAAGCTCAAGGTGTATTACAGCAGCTATTGGTCAGGCGTGACATTAGTCAGCAGACGAGCTAGAGTGAAACTTTCAAGATTCATACGAATACCAGCATTAGTACTAACGGTGTAGATGACAAATGTGGCACTAGTTTTAAGTGTCTACAACTATATGGCCAAATAATATACGAAACTGAACTTACTCAAGCGACAGTAGGTGAAGAGGCATAACTACTGTCACACAGTAATGTAAACTACAGCATTGATTTCTAATGATACCTACTCAGATCAAACAGTCTTCTACTACTACTAATAACTATAGAGCAAGCTAAGTATTAAAAAGTTATCTAACTATCAGACCCTCATAGGGCAAATTCTCTACAGTCTATGACAAAATTGCCACAAGCTTGGTAGTAGCCATTTGCCAGAATACGGAATAGCTAAATGAGTAATTATTATTAGTATTTTTACGTTATTAGAGTTTGGAATACCTGTGTGAACAGCTTATTATAACCTTGGCCATATCCCATCATATTCCATCTTTTCAGTTAATCACTCAGCTTGTGAAAACAATGTCATGCATAAATCTCTGCATTATTATTATCATCCTCATCATCCTTTTGCACTGCAGGATCAGCAGGAGGAAGAGCTCCAACATACTGTCACTCTCATCATCTTTCGCTCATCATCAAGAGATTCCGTCCAGTCACAGGGGGACACCGAGTTGGGTAGCAGTGGAACGTACGGTACGTCAGGGAACAGGGACAGAATTAATACAGCTATAAAGTCATGTATAAAATAAAAAATTACTCTGATGACCACATAATTAGCCAAACAAAAGCACCACTCTCTCATCAAGATCCATTCATATTCATTCAGAAGAAGAATAAGAAACAGCCGCAGCAACCAACAAGAGCAAGAATAATAATGAGGATGTACACGTAAGAAGAAAAAATATTTCTCCCGTCTAACAGCAGCATTAACGTGAGTAATGTGTCACCTATAGTTACTACTGTTTTACGTAACCTGGAGGGAAAGTGCGCGGCAAGGGAACCAAACTTTCACAATACTAAAATTAATTTCTGGTCAGCAGAAAAATTCAACCCATTGTAGCAAGTATTCCTCACTATTATTTGCGTCGTATTCAGGCATCTGCATTGATAACTTGTTGAGGTCACAAGCATTAGAATGGAAGTAAATCAAAAGAAGGGAGGAGGTCGTGAGAGAAACATTCAACATTAGTACACAACACAGATCACGGTAAATTTACATGATGGAACGAAAAGTTGTAGATGCAGTGTAGTCGTACACGTTAATGATAGTAAATTAGTCACCAAGATTGACCAGTACTTTAGCAGCATGTATGGTGAGCTTGTGTGTGTGTGTGTGTGTGGTAGTGCACAGTCCAAGTCGAGGACTTTGACATTTAAGTGTAAAAGTGTGCCTTAAACTTTCCCCTAAAATTGTGATGAAAGCAGTCGCCTTGCATCATCGTCATTCTTATTTCCAGCCATGTGACGATGAGACTTCTATGCGGTTTCCCCTCCCTACATTCAGTGTTCTACATCGAACACTCCATTCATTGTCACATGGTTACCACGCAATTTTTTTCCGTATTCTAAAATGATGAGAGGAACATGCAAGCGGAGAGAAATAGATGAGAGAGAGAGAGAGAGAGAGAGAGAGAAATATACTTAATTATTAGAAAAATTGAAAGTCACGTACATTATACATACTATGCACGAAACAAAGAATGACCCACACCCTGCTGAAGTACAGATCGCGACAAGATGAAGAAGAAGAACAAGTAGTAGAATTATTGAATGCGCCAAATTTTAGTAAAAAATCTTGCAGGAACAGATGTTGTATTATAAGTTTCGAAGACAATAGCTTCTGCTGTTGTTGTTCGTGCTGATGATCTTGATGTTGTTGTTGTTGCTGACGAAGAAGAAGAAGAAACTGACAGGACTGTTTTGGAGATTGAACAACAACAAGAAGAAGATGAAGGCGCTCAATTAATGCAATAATTATCAACATAAAAATGGACCTATGGTGTGAGGATGCGGATACTAACGGTATAATTATTATGAAGAATAATAGTAGTAATCGGCGTGCTTGGTCACAACTGGCACTCTATTGGAATAATATTGCTTCATGTGACCGCTTCATTCTGTTCACCATCTCATCACACACGCACTCACACACCAGTTTCAACTACCGTGTAAACGACAAAAATTTCTATTATTCTCCTCCTCAGTCTTTTTTTTCAACTCGTTCCGTGATTCACTCAGCATAACAATAATAAATTTTCGCATCCCTACTGCCATTTCATTGTACTTTGTCAGGACAAAGCACACCGGAAAAGGTAAAATGGAACCAAGAAAAAAAAATATCACAACAGCACTTTCTCTTTGGTTAATCCAACAGGGGGAACGAATAGCACGCTTTCTCCAGACTTTCCACACACAATTATTTTAGTCTTTATCTTCTATCATTAGAAAAGTTGCTTAGAAGTTAGTTCAATTCAACAGCTAGTATCATCAATGATTCCCGGACGTATCCTCCTATCCAGAATCAGCAGTAGTGGTGAAAGCGAGATGGTGATGATGAAGCTACGATGCGTAGCATCTCGATTCGCATATCGTACTCAGTCAGTAGCACCAGCAGTAGGATATTCCGAAAATAGAACAACGGTAACATAATTCCAAGTGATGACCCGTCACTTTATTGCTCATTTCAATGTAATCAACGATAACTGTATGTTTCTCAAGCAACAATCACAAAAGTGGAAACTTTTTCGTATAAAAACAGCGATGATAATGGTTGAGGAAGGAGGGACTGATCATGTCAGTAACTTTGTCCTCCACCGTCCGCTCTCGCACGACGATGTACCCACCAAAACTCACTCTCACACATCGAACATAATGGCTAGAGGATATCCATTACGGATATTTAACCGTTCAACTTTTATTGTTTTCAGCTCAAATAATAATTTACTCAATTGCCAAAATCTTGCATCACTCATCCACATTCGTATCACACTTTCTCTTCAATGCTTTCCCAGCTTGGTTTACTTTTTTATTATTTTATCCAGGATTCAAAAACGTGGCACATGAACCCATACACACACGTCTCTGTTGGCATTAGACACACTGAATTTTATACATGTACACATGTATGTATACATATACACACAAGTCAACTTTCACAGACGGTTGGAGGGATCAGCTGAAGTAAATTATATTAGAGTAAATTATATAGAGAAAAATTATATTGATTGTTCCTCCAGTAGAAGTGGTAGTAGTAATGACGTAAGTTTATTTTAACTCACTCCTATCACCTTGTTTCCACGTTTACGAACAAGGATGATGAGAAACTATGGAATTTTTTAAATGTTCACAAATTGTACTAAGTAGAGTGAGAAGGGATGACATAATGATGACGCTGATGATTATTTTTCTTCATGGAAAAAAATAAAAGAAGAGGAGAAAGCCCTGCTATGGTAGGGCATTCACACAAGCATACACTCACACACACTTTGTTCTTGCTCCAGTGTAAATATGAAATTTTTTGAGCACCCCCTTCGCCTCCCTTCTTGTATGACTTTGAGATAAATAAATTGATGAAGAGAAAGACGGTGAAAGTAGAGGAAGCATTATTTTAGAGAGTAAAATTGCGACTCCATCGCATTACTCCGGGGAAATTTCGAGTGGAAAAAACCTTTGGTCTATGGCACATACAGGCACAAATACACAATCACATAGAGCCACACACACTTTCACTCGATATTTTATTTTCAAGATTTTCTAGAACGAGGAACAAGTAGAAGAAGAATAGGAGCAACAATATGAACAGTAAGTGAAAATTGTTTTAACCGTCTTTGTAACAACAGAATTTTCAACAAGGATTATATTTTTTTTCCTCCACAGCGTTTCATTAAGTCCGCAAAAGTTGAAAGGAGCCTCCACCAGAAGACATGTATACTATTTATAAAGGAAGAAAAATAGATTTCCTGGCGTAGTGTTGGTAGAAGCAGTGCTGGTAGTACTTGTAGTAGTAGTAGAAGTAGTAGTAGTAGGGGCGGTAGTAGAAGAAGTAGTAATAGTAGTAGTGCTGCTGCTAGTAGCTCTGAATTCGTCGGGGGAGTGTGAGTACAGTGGAGACCCAGTAATGCTAGCTCCTTTGCCGGTTGTATCGATTGCCCTGACGCGCAAGTTCCCTATAAGGTGAAATGCCCATTTCGCCTCGAATTAGCTATGTATGTGAGTATGCTTATTTTGACGACTTTACGTTTCGACCACCAAATAGTCTCTCTCTTTCTCTCTCTCT
>JAQFYD010001754.1:0-11227 GCA_034694225.1 Bourletiella hortensis
GGGAAGATCCGGAACCGAAAAGACCTGGATCTACAGCGAATCTTCGGGTCCGACCCGGAACCGCTGCGGAGGCCTAACGATGGCATGCTTCCCGTGGTAAGTAAATATAAATAGAGTTTGTTTACATAAACGTGGTTGTTTCAGAAGTGAATATTATTATGTTTTAAGGTGAACGCTGCTGCTGATGAGACCACTGCTAACCAAAGCATTCTGTTGGGTTGCCAAAATGAGAACAGAATGGAAGAGAAGGAGGAGGCCATTAGACAACTGAAGGCGCGAAACGACTACCAGCGCAAAAGAATTCGTAAATTAGAGCGTAATCTATGATTACTTAATGGGAATCATTCACTTCAAGAATTCACATCATCCGGATTAATTCTTGCAGGTCAGCTTTGTGAACAACAACGGGAGGATGTGGACGATCTCGAAGAGCCGGAGAAGGTCAAGTTGGCGGAAAATATTTACGTTTCCAAATCAGTCGTAAGGGACCTGAAGCTGTACTACCGTGCAAATCCAGGAAGCTTCTTAAGGAGACTTTTGGCAAGAGGCGGACTATTTACGCTGGAGGAGATCGCGTCATCATCCCTATTGGGGAAGCCGAGCAATCACGCCGCCACCCGCAACCCTCTTGACCCGATAAAGTTCAAGGCCGCTAAAGGTGAGTATTTGGTGGTAGAAAGCTCGTTGGATTCAGCAAAGAACATATTTCTTGATAGCTGACTGTATTTGTTGTTGTTTTCCAGATTTTACGATCAAGAAATGTGGACTGAAGCCAGGTACGATGCAAATGTTTTCTTTTGAGAAGAGCATCGTCAACATATGTACTGATGCCAGAAAGAAAATGAAGCGTATTGAAGCTGAAACTAATAATAAATAGTAAATTACAAGATTTCATTGATCAGTATCTTTGTCTCTCAATAAAAACTGTGCTTCAGAAATACTGTGCTGTTTTCTCTTTTATATGTTTACTCATAGCATATCAAAATCGCGTACTGCAATTGCCACTCGGAGCATCCGAAACGATAGGAAATTTGTGTCATGACTATAGGCTCCCATAGCCGACTATAGGAAAGCTGGTTCAGAAAGCGTCCCAAACTCCTAACAAGTTTTCCCATGGCCTGCGACTATAGTCTTCTTATAGGACCATTTTGTACGGGGGAGCTGAAAACTGAGACGTTCATATGTGCCGGCCAAGTAGTAGTCTATGTTATCTCATTTTCAATGTCTCTGGTGATGATTGCAAGACCAAAGGAAGCAGAGATCTCCTAAACAGTTGGCCACTCATTTTGTGCTGTCTGAAGGAACTGCGAAACGACGTACCGTCGCAGCATGACGAACTGTCTCAAGCCTTGATCCTAATCTCCTTGCTCGTGGCTTCACAAGGAGCAGCCCTATCGGCAGCAGCGATCAGTCTGATATTCAGCACATTGCCAGCTTGCTATTTCCCTACAGCAGAGAGGCTAGGTCTCATCACTGAAGGGCTTCTATCACCGTTCACGTGGCAGTTGTTATTCTTTCCCCTTGAGTTATGCCACCTACCAACCTCCTATACTCTCCGCAGCTTTCACGGTCAGTGTGCTTTTAATTCTTCTGGGTGTCTTCAAGATCTATCTGAATGAATTACAGTAAGCATTTCAAGTTCCCAGTTCCCGTATGAAGTGTGCACCGTTTTCATGCTTCGTCGTGTTTTATGTTTTTATTCTTTATCCTCCTTTTATCCTGCAGGAAAATCCGTATCACGAGCATGGCATTTCAGGCCAAAGTTGAGCATCTTTACATTTGCCAGGAACTGTACTGCCGTGTTTGCCACATTTGGATGAAGATCATGCTGCCGCCAACAATTTTCAGTGGCTCAATCGGCGCGATCTTGTGCATTTTCATATCCATACGCCACACGGGGCCCCCGTTCTACTTGTATGTAATTTTTCTAATCTGTGCCTTGACCATTCTCTCCCTTTTATTTTGGGTAAGTTATGACGTTGTTCTCATAATCCGTGACTCCGAGCACATCAAGGGCGAGTTGCTGAGCCACAGATCTCCATATCTTCGTCAAATGTCCAAGTACGAGAGGACTCTTGTAATAATGAGAGCTAAAGCCTTGCGAGTCACGGAGTTTCCGGTTGGGGACTTTGCTGACTTTACACTAAACCTGACAGTTGCAGTTTGGGATGAGGTGGTCAATCAGGTTTTGTTCCTGCTATCCTTCTGATGAACTGTAAAAGACCATCGGAGCTATGAATGTCGACATCTCTAACATAGTCACATGTTCATGTTGATGCAGTTTCTGCACATGTAATGAGTAACTTGGCAAGTTTCTGATTTGTAAAGAGTCAGATGCTTAAGCTAGCTGCATCACACACCGCTTCCCATAAACCTCAGAACTAAACAAACAGATAAGGAGCAGTTAGATCGGCGCAGGCGTCCTCACCAAAGAGAAAATCATTGTAGGGATCATTTTTCGGGAAAAAATGCATTTGCCGCCATGACATTCCCTCACGACGAGCTCATAGCTTGAGGAGGTGGAAGACAACTTGTCTGCTCAATGTCACATAGTAGGGTCGCGAATCATCATGTATAATATCGAATGAGGAGATTTATGGCCGCATTTATTACACGAATGTTGGAAAAGATGTTTAACTATCCAAAAAATAAATTTATAAATCCTGAAGCGGCTTTCAGTCCTGGCTGCCACCGTATTTTGGGGTCAGGTCTCTTGCAGCGATCTTCTTCATCAACTTTGGTTTGCACTTTTCACTTCATGTTCCAAAAGCTTCAAGTTTTTCTAGAAATTCACCTGAAAATGGTTTTGTCAGGCTAAGCCACGTGTCGGCTGCAGAATTCATTGCAAAAAGAAAACTTGGATGGCTCAGTTCTTCCTCTTTAGCTATGCTAAAGCACCGCGTCATGCCATGATGCCCTTCTCTCTCCTTACCGTTCAAGAAGAATCCATATTCAACGACTTCGTTGTGGCTGAACAATAGTGCAAATATTTTCAATCCAAACTTGAGAGCTGAAAGATGAGCAAAGTTCCGAAGCACGCTGTTTATTTTTTAGCTGATACATGTGGAAAGTAATGCAAAAAATACTTATTTATTACCATCCGTGTTTGCATAATGCTTAAATGTAAAGCCATCCAAGTCCACAATGAGTACAATTCCCTGGTCGTTAGTCAATGCCGCGTCCTTCTCCTGGACCCCAAGCCACTGCCCATAGGGTCTCCAAAACTCCTCAAGCTTTTCCTTAGGCTTGGCTACCCACTCGCGGAAATTTAGCTTGGCCGATTCTACAGCGTGTACTGTACATGTCGTGCCAAGGTTAAGGACTCAAGATGAATTAATTGGCATAGCAGAATTGAAGTGAACGACGCCGAGCAACCTACCCACTAAGCCATCTAAATCATAAACACTTCTGTAATGAACAAAATCATGCAGCATGTCTGCACTCGGTCGCCAATTTTTCCAGTCAGTCCAGTCCTTATAATTTGGTGGCCCAGAGGTAGTGTAGTTGACGACATTTTCTGGATCTTAAATCTGAAATAATAGAGACATACAGGGTGTTCCTTAAGTATTTATACGACTTCAAAGTTGAATAACTTCTGAACCCGTGGGCCGATTTCGATGATCAGGCACATTTCTACAACTAGAGGCTTTGAGAAATTGTCTGATGTGCTGCTCGTCAAAATCAGCCCAAAGATGCTGGAGATGCAGTGGTTAAAGGAAAAATGCCCGTTTTAACATTGTTTTTTCCGCAGATTTGATGCAAACTTTTGAACTTTGAGCGCCCATATCTCCGAGACTAGGCAACATAGTGCAGTGTGTAGCACATCTTTGTAACGAGAAAAGAATCCTTTGGACTGATAAAATTGGCCTCTCATGTGGAATCCCAAAAATTGACCCCCGCCACTCGTCAATTTTGGTCAAAATTGGTGTCTTGGTGACCCCACATGAAAATACCCTAGAAAGCTTCTCCGTTCTTTTAGCTTGCAATTAGCAAGAAAAAGTTATGAACAGCCTTGTCATAATGTCCAAGAACATGCTGTCTACTAATAATCTACCAGGGGCCATCTACCATTCATCTGGATCAGCTTGTGACTGTGAAGGACATCACTTAGACCCGGATTTTTCATCGTCGCTCCGAACGTCACACGGTTCCACAATGAGTCTATCGTTGGATTCTGGTGCCTCTTACGGGACAGTCCTTATATATCGAACTCAGTTGCCAAGACATCGCTCCACAAGAAGATGTCGTTTTATTTCTCCATTTATATAATTACTACATGATTTAAACAAACTCTGACCAACCAATTTCAGGACTGCAGCTCAGTGTAGATTCATGTGGGCGATTAAAACGCCAGGGGAAAAGCAGTAATAACAAACAGCCAACAGCTTGTCCATGTGTTTTTGAAGGGCAGGATGTACAGAGTGCCCTGAATACAGGCTCACAGTAACTCCGAACAAACATAATTCCTAGACCCGAAGACTGATTTCGAGGATCAACACATTTTTGAAAACTATGGCCCTTGGTCTAGTCGGCTGATGCGTTTCTCATCGAAATCATTCCGAAGTTACCCGAGAAAAATAAAAGGGCTCCACAGAAAAGCCCAAAGCGTTGCGAAGCAAGTACTGGGACATCCTGCACATTTCACCAGACCATGCTATAAGTAAGCGTACTTATCCTGTTTGCGTCACGAACCGTTAATTTCATTTTCACTTCCATCAGCTCTGTAAAATGCTGCGTTTTAAACATTAGGACAAAAGCCAGATCGCTGCACGTTAAAATAAATCAAGTCCAAACTGCCTTTCCAAAAGTGCGGATAATATATTGACCGCTAAGTTGTTCACTTCAATTGCCGAGTAAATACAGCCAGCCGTAGTTTCGAAAGCCTCGTGCTATTGCGTATTGCCTTAGCATAAAATGTAAATTTGGGATTCTTTTCAGTAAGACGTTATCCAAGGAGGAAAGCAAAACCATTTTGAGCTTTATCAACTCTTTGTCTGTTTCGTTCCAAGTGGAAAGCTCCACCGGCGAGCTAGAGGAGTAAGCAGATGGAAACGAAAGATTTGGCTGCTTCTATCCTCCTTTGTTGCTGCTCATGTAGGGCATTCCGCCACTGCGCTGATTTTATCAGTTTCTTCGTCTCGTTCCGATGCTCCCGCCCCGGCCTATATCTTGTCGATCCACATAGACTAGTTTTACCTTCCTGTGATGCACTTACTCTTGACCCTGACAAAAACCATTTCTATTCCAAAGGCGAAGCGCAGGGCGGGGAGGAAAAGAGAGTAGGTTGTGCCAGCTCTCCATGGAGGAGTCCATACCTATTTACCTTGACGTTGTAATCCAAGTTATTGGATTTATACTGGTTCCTTTGGCATTCCTTAAGGAACCTCCAGTTTCAATGCTGCACTCAAGTCCATTGCTGCAACCGGGATACCTCCAGAACCAGTCCGGTGCACTCCATACCATTTATGACACAGTGGAAATTTTGTGCCTGAATTTTTGGCTGCGAACCTTAATTTGCTTCCTTTTGCTCTTCTGCCTATGAAATAGCAAAGCAAACGAGGATCTAAAGTGTGTCCGAGTTGGGATGAAACGGGTGTGGAATCTTAGAAGACCTCAATCAATTTTGTGCAAAATTAAGGGCGCTGCAGCTGTGGATGACGACGGCACATACAGTCGAAACTCGATATAACAAATGCTCATGGGACCACGAAAATTCATACGTTATAACGATTTATTCGTTATACACATTGCACATAGCATTGTTTTCACGTGTGGGGACCAAAAAGTATGCTCGTTATATCTATCAATTTCGCTATTCGCATGTTCGTTATATCGAGTTGCCACTGTAGTGTCAATGTTCGGACGGTTTGCGCTCTCAAGTTTGCCACCCTCACCATGAGTTATCCATCATGGCTACATCGCGATCCACCATTTCCACGCAAATTGCAGCCATACAATTGAGGCCGAGAATTGTCTCTACCATATTTATTCGACGACAGATTCCATACCCAGGGCCCAAAGCTTCCAAGGCTTTGGAGTTTATCGAGGAGGAAGTAGTAGTACTTGGATTCTGATTTCTTCCGCCGACACTGCTTCGGCTTGGTGCAGGAGAAAAGAAAACTAACGGTGACAAGAAATATAAAAATAAGTTTAGCTGTGACGGGCGACATGGCTCGATCTGACTAAGCCAAGTTTCTGGTGGGTACGGCTGCTGGTAGCTCAAGTCTAGGCAGTCAAAGCGGATTTTCCACAGCCTCGATCGGTGCTGATCAACGGTGCAAGACTGTTAAATCAGAAAAACGCAAAGCGAATCTTTGTTTATAAGATGCTGATTTCAACCTTGATTTTGGGATGAACTGATTTGTAAAAACAAGTTTATTCCAGTATCCAAGTCTTGCCCATGATTTTCAACCGAAACGAATAGCCATTCCTATCAGCTTGAAAACTAGTTCTTCGAAAGTCATAAAAATTCATGTTTTCAAATATCGCGACAATCTGGGTTTCTTCTTGTAAGATTTACGCAATTGTGCAAACTACAAGACGACCAACATTCCCATAATTATTTACTTAGGATCGCAAAAATTTTCAAAAATGCAAAATGCAAACGGCTGGCAGATTAACATCACGGATTTACATTTTATTAGACTGAAACAGGAAATTTGAAATGCATACAATAGCAGCTAACGTAAGTTCATTCCATCTTATCACCACATCTGCACATCCGTTGCTATTTTTTGCCAAAAGCGGAGCGTGCAATTTAGCAATAAATGGCGCCTGCCATTGAATTTTTAAGTATCGTATAACCAGTGTGAGTTTTGCTGGTAAAAACCGTAATTATCTTTTATTAGCACAAGTTCCACTTCCAAGGTTGTGACGAACGTTCACATGACATATAAAGCGAAAACTCGATATAACGAATGCTCAAGGGACCCAAAAGTGTATATGTTATAGCGAGCAATTCGTTATATGCATTGCACTTAATGTTATTTTCACGTGTGGGAATCCAAAAGTGTTTGCGTTATATCGAGTAAATTCGTTATTAGCGTGTACGTTATAGCGAGTTTCCACTGTATATATAAGATGCCACAAAGTCAAAAAACCCAACGTCCATACATAAATAGTCTTTCGAGTGGCATAGGCAAAAGCGGCCTCAACTTGTGACTCGGCATAAAAAAAGAACGTCATTGAGTAAAGGTGTTGGAGTCTGTCTCCAATGTTCTATGAAGTGCATTGCTATGGCAGTGCATTGTAAACAATGATGCATTTATTTATATCCTATGATTCCTACCAATTTTAATGTAATGTATAGATTAAGTTCATTCATTCCTATTATACATACTTTCGTGTGTTTCCTTACATATTTTCATGTCTTTTGTAATGCCAACAGTCTTTCCTTTCTGCATTCCTATTCCTATCATATTTATGTAAATTAGGCTAAGTTCCTATTTTCTGCCTCTCAGCCGCTCTATCGTGGGGTTGGTCTAGAGAGGTCGGCGAAGTAACATCTACAGTATTTTACTCTGGTTTTATTAATCATTTTTTACCATTATTAATTAAAGACTATCGTTGCTATCGTTGGCAATTAATCCCTGGTGTGTTGTGTACCTATTGTCATCACTACATCCATAACTAGTGCATCATCATCCACAGATCATCCATCCGAATCCGTTTCCATTACGAGTTGTGGTGAACACATACAATAACAGTTTTAAAAAATTAACATGAACTACTTATTTCCTTTTATAAATGCGATAATCTCTGCTTGCCCCGTGTCTTACTCAGTTCCCCATTTGATTCAATGTTAAAAGATGCACTTTAGTAATTCGACTCCTCTGCTCAATTGTTCCACATTACATAACCATAAACTATAGCCTTCACTAGTATGAAATATTGTCTTCCTCTCTGTGTTTTCAAATTAGCCGATAACTGCACAGTTTCGCTGAAAATTTAAATTTAACTTCCTTAATTTTACACACTGGTAAGCGGTGCGCAGTTCCGGGCTCCGTCAATGTTCGCCGTAAACGCTCACTGGAGGCCGCCCCCTTCTCAGTGTTTGGAGCTCTATTCAGCTGCCGTCTGTGCAATACTCTTGTTCTGCTTAGGAACCGGCAGGAAAATGGCAGTTACTTGACTGCGAAGCAAGATTAATTTCACAAAAACAAGTGAATATATAATCAACTAATCGTACAGCACACCAGGCTGGGAGGTTAAATTGAATTTTGATTATTAAAACAAATTTGTTTGGCGAGTACATAATTATTAATGTTTTTGTGGGACCTTCCTAATCCTCGGATTCCAAATCTAAAACTCGGAATTGGAATTCCGACTGCCCATCTATTACTCGGACTCGGAATTCCGATTCCACATCTAATTCTCGAAGTCGGAACAGCAAAGTAACAGGTGCTGGTTAACATTCAGCAAAGGTGTCAGGGCAATCCGAAAATTCTTTGGGCATGGGAATCGGGGTCACAAATCCCTTGACAATTCACTTGAAATGTCAGTTAATTTTCGTTATAATTTGAGTAGCTTTATTTCAAGCGTGGGGTGGAATTACAGTTAACCTCCATAGGGACAATTAACTGTGTCAGAATGCTAGTACATGTAAAACATTTAGTTATTTTCCTTTGCAATTTGCGGTTTTTTAGACAGAAAATTGTAAAAGCTGCACAAAAAATATGAAGACGACCGAATTCTACGCACTGTTTTACCTCGTTGGGAAATATTGTGCATAGATTCAGTACAAGATTTTGCTTGCACAGAAAAGTGTACACGCTGTTCAAAAGCCTGTACAGAAAATATTTTGCATGATAAGCCATGCACCTCTGCTCTGTCCAAACGTTTGGACACACAATAAGAATGCCGTATGAGCCGCTGTCCAAAACTTGCTGTGCCGGAATTTGAAAAGATACAGAATTTCACGGTCTCTGAAATGATGGTAACGCCATGTCTGTACGGCTCTTGTATAAACGTTGTGTACTGTCAAAGTTTATATCATCAACTAAGAACAGTGTGCGAGTGAAGGCGATTTCCGGTGTTAACTAGGAATGACGCAAGAGCTGCACGAACTTTTGGCAAACAAATGTATAAGTAGACATCAAGTCATTAAAAGGTCTATCCATCAATGTCGGTAAGCTAGTTTTGTACGAAATGCTGCAATCAAATTTTGTGACATATGGACGATTTTATAAGAACCATCGAGGGTCCTAAAGATCTATACTACGCATGTATTTATTCCAACGTGGCTTTATTCAGGGTATAGTGGAATCTCGTTGGTCAAGTGTTTGTTAACAGATTTTGATGACTTCAAATGATGCATATCAAAAGACTCAGAATCTAATCCCGTGCCCAAAGCATTTTCGGATGGGCCTTACACCTTCGCTGAATGTTAACCAGCACATGTTACTATGCTGTTCCGACTCCGAGAATTAGATGTGGAGTCGGAATTCTGAGTCCGAGTAATAGATGGGCAGTCGGAATTCCAATTCCGAGTTTTTGCATCCGTGTGAGAAGGTAGCTGAAAATACATATCGAATTAAATTTCCTGAGAACTAACTGCACGGCGGACCTTGCAGAACAATTCGTTTTTTATTTTAGAATAGGAATGGGGAATCAAGACACCCATATTAAACGCATGTTGATAGTCAAACGTTTGCTGACGAAAAACCTTGTTGGTGGCCTCTGTGGACAGTGGCGCAAGTGAATGAGTTTATCTTTCAGCCAACAGCTGCCATCTCCGTTAGCAAACTGAATGCGGCGTTCAGTTTCGAAATGTAACTGAAAGTGAATGATAAATGTTGAAAAATTCAAGATCAATTTTGCATTTTAAGTTTTATAGCATTGACTCGTTACTCGAACTTCACCTTCCACATTCCGTGGACCCATCTGCTAGACAGTAAATTTCATCCACTTCACTATGGTTTGCGTTACTTTTTGAACGCTACCGCCAGCCATGGGGGTTTCTTTGACGGTGTCGCGCGTGCTCCACATGTTTTTGATGCACCCCTCTTGTGGTTGTTCCACGTGAATCACTGTACATTTCATGATGCTTTCGTTATTCACTCTTTCCCAGGTCTCGTTCCGCAGAAGTTATTACATCGAGAAATTAAGACCTTTCTCATTCTTGCCCTCCTGGTACTTGTCGCTGTAGTGGCATATGGAAATCCTTTTGCAATTAAAAGTGAACCCAACAGCCCAGAGCCTGGTGAAAAATCATTTTCCATTTTACTCCTTACGTTTTTTTCAATTCGTCCTAAAACAATTATTCTATTCATCAGCCGCTCCTGACGCCGTAGGTGCTTTAAAGGACCGACGCAAGGACATTATAATTAATTAAAGAATTACTTAAATACTAATTAGCACGTGATCAATAATTATTCCAGCTCTATGAAACTAAAAATTTTGAAACAAATTTTAATGCAGTTCTGCGGCTTAATGCGGTTGGTCTTATCAGTACCGTCGTTAATCAGGCGAATGCCGTAACAGATGCGGCGGCAGAAATAGAGGTAGAAAGACGTGCAGGACATCCAGTCGACGCAGTAAGCACAGGTGGTGCCGATAATCCCCATTACTGCGCAGCGAGTAGCAAATTGCTTTCGGGTCCCCCAAGCTGCAAATGATCTGGCTCAGGCCTTCTGCAACGCAATTTTATTTGCGGCTGATGACGAAGCTAAACTTGGCTGGGGTATGGTTACAGTACGAACTAAATTGACTGGATCCAACATCGCCAGCAATCCAGTTGTCCTGGTTAATGAACTGAAAAGTTGGCTGGCTGGTATTCTCGAGAAGGCAGGGGGATACAAAGCCAGCGTGGTGAAGTTTCTGCAAATTAGCCAAAAGCGTTTGGAGTCACTTGAGGAGCTGGTCAAGGACTGCAAACTGACGGAGAAAAGGATGATGAAGATCATGCAATCTGGGACATTCTTTCGGGGTTTGATAACAAAAGTAGCTTTTAGTGAAGGTCCTATGGAACCGTTGAAGGCTCTAATTTGGGACACCAAGCCTTTTGTGGGACAAATAAGATATTCGATTCTATGGCACATTGTAGACATGGTCTACGGGGTTTGTCATGGTAAAAAAGTCAGAGACTTCCTATGGTCTTGCAGAATTACTATAATATCCCCTCATTTCCCTTCATTGCTCCCCAACTTTAGGGCTGACTGGTCCCGTCTGTACCATTATAGCTTCACCCTTATGATTAGCATTGAAATGCAACAATGATTTCAGAAAT
>JAQFYD010001755.1:0-11226 GCA_034694225.1 Bourletiella hortensis
TTATTCCAAACGGGAGTATCTCCGTGAGTCACAGAAGACCAGGACAGTGTAGGTTTTCACTACCACTGTTTATTTATGACGCACGCAAAGGCAGACAAAGATAATGATGATGATCTGACAAGATGTAGGCGGAAGGAGAAAAAATAGTCACCTGGCATCGACTACAGATAGCAAGCTCTCGGCGTTCAGATTCAATAGCGGTACATGGAGGATAATGGCACTAGAAAAAATAAACGGCTGAAACGTGAAGAGGCTCATTGAAAATTACACTCAGGACTGACTTGCGATGGTTGGAATACGTCCATTGCGCACTTGCTGTGGTCAGTTCGTCTCCCTGTAGCAATTTTAACAAAACCATTTTACATATTTGACTTAAAAAAGCATATGAAATGCGAAGCAGCAAAGGCAATGAGGCAATCCATCACTCTAGAATCATACTCATCCCCTTCAACACTAAAACAACTGCCACTACTACTGGCAGAAGTCAGATCCATAATAGCACAAGGTTAACATCCTGAGTAAATTCCTGGTTAAATATTTAGCCGTGAGTACGGGCCCAAGTCGGTGAGCCAGCCAGATTATACTTTTGCAACTCATTTCTGAAATATCTGAGCTCACCGAAGCTCCTCCGCCAGTTCCTGATGAAGTCATAGCAAAGGTCCCACCGTAGGATTTCTCCATAGCCACTGGAGGCGCATTCACAACATCTTATCCGTAAGATATTGCCTTGTTCCAATTTGGAAATCCATTTAAGGACAAGAGTCAAATTATACAAACGATAATCCATCGTTTGTCTATGTAGATGGCGAACTTGATACCCTGAACCTGTAAGACCATTTCGATTTTCTCTGTAACAAACATGAAACAAACAAATTATACAGCTTTAGCATCATCATCATTTCAAACAAATGGCTGACTAACACGCACAGAATGTGAAAACACTGACCAACTGCATAGTTAATTGATAGGCCAGTCACTCATAATGATTAGTTATAGCAAGCCATGAGTTACTGTAGCCTTACCACGGGATATTTTGAAGTGGAACGTGTGCAGCACTATACTCTTTGATTTTGGATGTCCCATTGCCATGACTCGAATTCTATCACTGTTTCTGTCAGTTTCCAGTCGAGCATAGAAGTTTTACTCGTGAATAACAGGAATGTCAATTTCGTCTATTAGAACATACTTCATCTGTCTCAAAGAAGAATAAACAAACACAAGTTTATCAGCAAGGTAAGTATATCATTAATCATCATTCTCAGTTTCCATCCAATTTCTTTCTAATTTAACCCACAGTACAGAATACTTATTCATTCAACAAATACACTGCTTGCCCACACAAGACTCTAAACAAACTCGCAATCATCGAGCGATCAACATGAATAAAAAATTGACTTACAGAGCAGTCTTCTCAAATTTTCCATCATAAGCTCACCAAATTTTTATCGATTTATCCGCCGAGCTACTCGCCAACCATTCTCCTTTAGGACTAAACTTGACCGATGAGACATAATTTGTATGACCCGCTACTGTGCATTTCAATGTGTAGTTCGGCTTCTGAAAATCAAAATTACGCATCAATTATCACATCATTAGTGATTGTCATTATCAACTCAGTCAGCAGTAATTCGTATAAATTAATGGGACTTTCTTACAACTGCCGATGAAGAGGATGATGAGCCTCCTTAGGACTGATTGCTCCCCCACCCGGCTGCTGACCGACTGCCGTTATTTAACTCATTAATAGTATTCAATCCTCATCCACTTACTACTTTAACTGTCCTAATGAATTCATTAAAAATAGACACCATTTACAAATAATAATCCTGCCCGTATTAACCACTGGGGCTTTCGTGCTGTGATCCAAGATCTCGGCAGCGGCAGCACTTTGTCGAGGATAAATTGTTTCCATTCTTCTGGAATTTCATGTAGCCAATTTTTTCGATTCCAGTACCACTTAAACGCGCGGCGATACTTTTGAGTTACGTTGTGCTCCCAGTTTTCTGGTTGTTTCATATATTTTTTCCAGGATGTCTTATCAGTTGGGTGGGTACAAGCCCAGGCTTGGTGCGCTAACCCGAAGCAGTTGTGGCAGGTCATATTCTTCATCTTAGCTATTGCTGCCAAGTCATTGTTAACTTCCGCGATCAACCTCCCTTACTGCTTTCTTGTAAACGGATTGTTATTCCGGCACAAAAT
Organism: Bourletiella hortensis; assembly: GCA_034694225.1. Taxonomy (NCBI): domain Eukaryota; kingdom Metazoa; phylum Arthropoda; class Collembola; order Symphypleona; family Bourletiellidae; genus Bourletiella; species Bourletiella hortensis. Next base: position 2,200 of record JAQFYD010001755.1, read on the forward strand.
CTTCCCCAGCGTATGTTCCGTCACTGGGTCAGGAATAGCAGCTTTGAAAGTACAGATTTCAGTCATTTCAGGTAGTGTCATCAAGTTTTCTGGCGATTCGTCCATAACTCTTGCAATTTGGTCCCGCCAATCATGTAACCGATAGAATACAGATACTTCTTCCGATGTATTAAGTTTGGTCTTTCGGAGTAGCTTGTCAGCTGTTGGGTATTTCTGCTCCGAGAATAACTTTGTAAGCTTGAATTTCGTGTTTTGAAAAGCTAGATCTAAGCCGTCTTTCGAAACCTGTGAAAAATACCAAATAAGAGTGGCTCTCAAGTTACATTCCGACACACATGTTTGTCAGTTAAGAACAATTACCCGCTTTTTAAGTTCCCAGAACGCGAGATAAAGGTAATGTACGTCCTTTGCGACGTAAGCAGCGAAGTTATCCATGGGACGCACTCTAAAATCGGCCAGCTGACAAGTTTTGTCTATTTTCACTCCGTTCTTTGCAAACAGTCCTTCAATCAATTTTTTATATGAAACCGGCTCTGCCTTACTCCATTCAACATAAACTTCATCATCCGAGATGTGTATTGCATTTGAACGGAATTTCATCTTCTTCGTCTCGAGTATATGCCGACGGAATGCCGGTTTCATGACATTATATCATTCGATTGGATTCTCCCGTTTCCAGATGTCGTAAAGGTCTTGCAGATCCAGTGCGGAAACCAAAAAGGTGTTAAAATTACTTTGACAAAACAAAGCGTCATTCTGAAGTCCACACATTATTTTTAGAAATTTTGGATTCGCTATCAATTTTGGAACAAAATCTGCAATGAGCTCCTTCCGCAACTTGAACGGATCCAATATGTAATTGCAAAGTCTGGTGAACACTTGTATTGAAGCAATAAAACCTGTCAGACATGTTTGACTAATTCAATTACAGTAACATTTCTCTTATCATGGGAGATGAAAATTTATCAAGGCAAACTGCTTACTATTGTAAGAACGCTCTTTATGGAATTCAAAATCCATGGCAACCAGCGGATCTTCCTCTACATCTATTAAAAATTCGTCCAACATTTTTGCCGTGTCCACTACAGTATAGGGAACATAGGTAAATCGGTTTTCCAGTGGACAGAAATTTGCATCTATCAGGGGTGGAAGATTGCTTTTGTAAATACTCTCACGCACGGACTCAGACTGCGTAGGCCAATCTCCCCAAATGCCGTTTTTTGATTCAGGTTTCGAAGATGCAAAAGAAAATCCTTATATTGGTCCTGTGGCCGTTCCTCAGCAACTCCAACTGCTCTCTGAGCTGCCGCCCTCCTCTTAAAGTACGCCATTTCCCAGCCTGAAATCACACAAATCGCATTTTTACGTTACGTTATTAATGGGACAACGGGAGTTTTTTCGAAAATGAACACTTACCTGATGATTCGATTACTGCTTGACAATCCTAATTGTCAAACAAAACTAGTATGCTTTCCGAAACACATCAGTCCTCCACTTTGCTGTTACCAGAACTGCGGGCTGACAACCCTAATTGTCGTTAAATTTAACTTAATTAAATAATGGCAATGGAAACAAGAGCCACTCTTGTTGTTTGCAGCAACGTCGCACTCGAAATGCCTGTGTGAGTTGTGAAATGAGTTGGAGTTTGAGTTACGTTTTCGCGGAATAGCAACTCACGTGTGTGAGTTTGAGTTATGGAGAAGTAGGTAGCACCGTGAGTTACGAGAGTTGAGTTAGCACGATTTCAAAATTTTGAGTTTGAGTAGAGTATGAGTTGAGGCAAAAAGCCCAATAGTGGCTTAGGCATGTCTCACGAACTAGTAATGAATCCGAGTCCCTGAAATTTGAGTGCGACCAGAATAGTATCAAGAAATACAGCGGAACGAACATCCATTCAATTTTTGCGTGAGAATACCCACCCCAAGGTTGAAGCACATCTGTGAAATCCGTAATGATTCTACAGGGTGTTCCTTAAAGATGTTTACAACTTTCAAGTTGAGTAACTTCTGAACCCGTGGGCCGATTTGGATGATCAGGCACATTTCTAGAACTAGAGTCTTTGGGAAATTGTCGCGTTAAAAACGATGTTGAAACGGGCATTTTTTCGTTGAACCGCTGCAATTCCAGTATTTGTGAGCCGATTTGGACGACCAGCACATTAAACAATTTCCCAAAGACTCTAGTTGCAGAAATGCGCCTGATCATCCAAATCGGCCTACGGGTTCAGAAGTTATTCAGATTGAAAGTTGTAAACATCTTTAAGGGACACCCTGTACAGTATAAGGTCTTTATGGACAACGGCCGACAGACCATATGAGGTTCCAAAACTGCAGCCATGCAGTACCTCGTCTTAGCTTCACGACTTCTGTTTGCCCTTGCACGATGACAAATACAAGCCAAACAATTTGATTCTGGACATATCGCGGCGGCGAGAAGACCAGTGGGGTTACTCGTTTGGATGCAGTAAAGTTGTAGAATAGGCGCAACGGAGTATCGTGGAACACGAGGAAATCAATGCACCCTGTGAGAGCTGCTGAAAGCTTGGGAACCTTTGAATAGTCGTAGTCGGGGATTTGGAGATTGATTTGAAGGTCCAGTTGCGGTCTTGGGAGATCGGGCATTCCGTTTGTTTTATCGGAAATGGTGTAGCCGATTCCTGGGCTTAAACCTGAAAATAAGAAGCTGACCCTAAGCAATGCAAGGTGCTTCATCTTCTCCAACTATACAAATGAGACTGCCAGTATGTCTTTGAACCAGGTTCCTGCCTCGAAAGTCCTTTTTGTCATGTCTGATTAAGGCATCAGTCCTTTTTATTCCCTGTGACAAGGTCAGAATATCAAAAAAAAATACGATCACCATAAAAATAGAGAGGTCGTCTATTTTCTCATGAATGAATAATGCATACAGATTGAGAAAATTTGATCCAGACCAGTACAGGACAATGAAAAACAGGGGAACGTCTACCCTGTGCATGCTGGGGCGAAAAATCCCATCCCATATTGCGTCACACCCTTTTCATCGGTAACAACCTGGACCCAGTCTTTGTGGATGACGGATGATAAGCCAAAGGGCGTTCCAAATTCACAGCTATGCCTTACTTCCCATAGATCAACAACGTCTCTTTCGGTTTGCACCATGATGAATACAAGCCAAACTATCTGATTCTGAGCATATCGAGTGGGTATGAACATGAACACCAGCGGAGCTGACCGATTGGATGCAGTGAAGTTGTAGAACAGGCGGAACGGTACATCCTGGGAAGCGAGGAAATCGATTGACCCAGTCAGTGCCTCAGTGCTGATGAAAGCTTGGGCCGTTTAGAATAGTAGTACTCAGGAATTCGAAGACGAATTTGAAGATCAAGTTGTGGCTTAAGGCTTAAGCCGAAAATGTGCATGGTTGATGTGGGGTCAACTTGGGGCTTAATGAGGTCGGTGTTGTGTGGAGGGTGTGTGTTTGAAATTTCTGAACTGATGTGACGCAGGGTGAAGCTGAATCGTAGAAGCGTGAATTACTTCATCGTTGATTTTCGTAAAAGTGAAATGGCTAAATTTTCTTCGGAGATGCTGTGTTGATGAACAAATGGCATGTGAAAATTCATGCAAACAAGGTGAATAGATCTGGATTTACATGACTGGAACTATCGATTATTACATTTGCTTCGTACTTTACTACCGATTCGGTTTTCATCTGCACAGTATCATTCCTGCAATTGAAGTTAGAAATCAGCGTACACTCGGGCCGATGCAAGTCATTTGATCCAGCTCCAGATTCCATCCTTGAGGGCACAAGCAACGGGAGGAATCTCCTTTCAGCACGCAAACGTGTGAGCAACGTTGGCCCTCACAGGGGCTGCTAATATTCTCACGTCGAAATCGATTCAGGTCTTGTGATGGAACCGCAGCCAAATTAAAAATGCGGTCTATTCCACTGTAGATCGTAACCACTTCTTCGCCGGTAATCAAACTCCGCTGCAGCGTGCTACTGCCATAGTTACCCCAATACAAACTTCCGTTTACTGTGACTAACCCCCAAGGCAGTGTACCACCATCAAGTTGAACAACGATCTGTTGACCAACTCCATTAAGGAAGCTTGACCTAATCGTTTCCCTGTTGTAGTCAACCCAGAAGAATCGCTCTGAATCCGGGTCCACTGTGATTCCCGTTGCAGTGTACCCCGTGTCTATCACTGTGTAATTGGTTCCATCCATTTGAGCACGGCGGACACCATCGTTACCGGTAACGAACATTTCCCTGTGTAAAAAGCATACCACGTGAAAACAATTTATTGATTTCGTTGTTTACCAACAAGTTTTGCTTGCACCAGCGTACCCTCGTGAAGGATCAAGAGCGATGCCGTAATTATAGGTCATGTTTGCTGGAAGGGCCGTGCAGGCCAAATTGGTAGACGAAGTGTTGCACACAAAGATGTTAGCTGTGAGCTCTACCGCATACAAGTTTTCTGTGCGCCAGTCCACAGCCAAGGCCCTTAAATTCCGAACTGTAAGTTCAGTAATGCGCTCAGAAATGTGAAGCGGTGGTGCCTTTGTACAGAAGACTAGGTGCAAAAGGTTTTGGCTCACAATTCACGTTACTATCCAGAGCTTCAACTCCACTCCCATCAACAGCCACGCGGAATATCTGACCTGAGTCGGAAGCCCAAGTGGAGTAATATATTCTGTTATTAATGCAATCATACACAATGCCTTCCAGGATCTCATTACTGTCCACGACTGTTTTCACTGCTGACGTTGCCGGTGAATATGCCTTGATCCCTCCACTTACGGTAGTAAAATGTATTTCAGCGCCAGCTAAACATGAACAAGCTGTGAGGGTAAGGATCTAAATTAAATTGCACATGCACCTGACCTATGGCTGGAATACCTGGAGGAGGACGAGAGGTTGTAGTTGTAGTCGTCGTTGAATTAATCACCGGCTGCTCGTCTCCCTTCGTCCACCGCAGTTTCAGTCCAGATGCACCATGCTGTGTAGTAATTGCGGATGCCGCAATCACCAGTGGATAGGATTGCATCTGAAAAGTTCCACTGGACGATGTCCCGCAAATTCTGTTCGTATTAATTAATTATTCAAATTTATGAGGCTACTTACAATGAACTAGTGGAAATTTAAAATCAAACCCACTTTGCAATTTCCACGAGGTAACCTTCATCGTTAATTCCATAAACTTCAAAGCTGAGACAAGTGCAGGGACGATTCTTGTCACAATTGCTCAAATCAGCCTTTGTATTCCACTCAAAAATATCATCAGGCGATTGGCCAAAGCCAATTATCCACCAAAGTTTTTCTTCTCTCTTTCGTGGAGTCCACGTAAGCTTTCCAACTGGAGTTTCAATGTAGTCTGTTATAATTGTTACGGAAGGCACGGGAGATGATTCTTCTGGTACTTCAGAATCCCACGTGAACGAAATGGATGAGTTTGCTTGGGGCAGAATAATGATGACTGTGCTGCCTGGTAGGTCAAAGGTTGAGCTGTTGGCTTCGGCAGGAACCCTGTCAGACAGGTTCAATTAATGTTTTGAATAAATATGCGCTCGTCTGTGAAAAAATCTTACGTGATTGGTACAGCGCAAGTCTGTCCAGGGTAGAGTTCAGGGCAGGGTATAATACCAAAGAATTACTTCCAGTCGCCACAATCTCATCGAATGTGAGTAGAAGTCTGGATGCACCGGAAGCATGGACCAGCCAGATGCAGTTCCGTGTTTCATTTCCATCCTCAGCCACAAGTGGTGAATACTGAAAATTCCCGTTATCTCCCTCCAGGATGCCACCGCATGGTTGCTCATAGGCTATAAAAAATACAATGAATTTAATGTCAGTTCACGAGAGTAATTGGTTTGAGTTTTGCAGTGTACCGGAAACGGAGGAAATTACAGCCAGCAGAAAGATACTGCTGATGGCTGCAGTAGTTTTCATGGCCGTTTATTTTAAACTCAACGCAAGTTTTTGAAACAAATTTCTGAATTCGTGGGAGCAAAATCTTGAAGCAGAACTCTTTTATGCGGTCGAAAACGAACTGAACGTATTTCTTGTGTGATGCTGTCCAAAATTAGCCACATTTTACATGATTGATTGGCATCAGCACGAAATTCAATCAAATTATATCAATGTGTGTTGATGCAATCGTAATCGCTACATGAATTTTGCATTAATTTTGTAATAATTTGCATGCTCTTGTCGCTCAGAGATTTCAAGCTACAGACGTGGCGTCATAAACGGGCTCGCCGACATCCTGTTTCGCAGTCACGTCGTCATTAATTACGCAAATGCTAATCAAGAGCTAATCACAGATAGCACCAGCACTGGCCTTTGAAGTACACCGCTCGCTCAGGCCGTTTTTTGCTTAAAATTCTACGAAAAATGGTGGGAATACGAATGCAAAACCTATGCTCCACCTGGCATTCATTGATATGATTTGATTTCAGGAATTTTACGATTTCGAAATTTATTCATTCTTTACAATTGATCCGATGTAGATTGGCACTCACATTATTAGCATTAATTATTTCATATGAGGCCAGCTGGCCAAATCAGTTTACATTCGGATCCAAGCAGCTCTTTTGGTCGCCCGCTAGTTTCGAACCTTCAGGACACATACAACGTAAGGAGTTTGCCGCTGCGATAACACACAAATGCGAACAACCTTGGCTCTCACAAGGGCTGCTAACACTCCTGGCTGCAGCTTTCTTCAGGTCTGGGGATTGAACCACGGTCAAATGCTGAACGCGACTTGATCCATAATAAAAGGTAGCAACGTCCCTGCCCGTAGTAGAACTGCGCTGCAGACTCCGGCCATCGTAGTTCCCCCAATACAAAGTTCCATTTAGTATTGCCAAGCCCCATGGCGTGGCACTGCTAGGAGTTTGAATAATGGTCTCAATTCCACTTCCGTTCCTAAAACTTGAAACGATTTGGCCCGTCAAATAGTAAGTCCGGTACAATCGATCCGATGCTGGGTCCAATGCGATTCCAGCAGACTTGACCCCGGTCGCTAGGGTTTTGAAATTTGAGCCATCCATTTTTGCACTGTAGACTCCATAATAACCCGCGATGAACATGTCACTATTGGAGCAAGAAAATGATTGGAAATTACAAGGAATTACATCATGTTTGAGAGCAATAAACAGCGTTTTTTCAGAGAACATACCCTTGTTCAGAATCAAGAGCGATACCAATGAAATACTGTCCACCGGTACGGAGGGCCGCGCAGTTCAAACTATCAGACGCCGTGCTACAAACAAAGATCCCGTCGTAGTACTGGTGACTCACCACATACAAGTTTCCCGTGCGCCGATCAAAGGCTAGGTCGAACAAAATCTCAACTGCAAATAGGCAAAGGCGTTTAAAACGTGGAACAGTAGCATTACAATTTTACGCAGATAATCGCTAGTACTGAAGATAAACTCACAACTTATGTTGCTTCCCACAGTTTCAATGTCACTGCCATCAATATTGGCCCTATAGATCCGACCCGGACTCAAACGGCAGAAATATATTTTTTTGCTAACGGAATCATACGCAATGGCTTCCAAGTCCTCATCGCTTTCCACAATTGTCGTCAAAGTTGACGTTGCCAATGAGTACGACTTGATCCCTAGTCCATCAGTGCCGAAATATATATGTGACCCCAATTCTGAAACAAAATTGAGTCATGGAGGACACAATTATAACATCGAATCGTGAGGAATAAGACTGCTGAACTACGTTCCATACCAGGCTCAGGATGAGCTGTCGGTTTCCATTGCAGTTCCAGAGCAGATCTGCCTTGTTGTGTGGTGTTTGCCGATGCTGCAATCACAAGCGGATACGATTGCACCTGGAAACTTCCGCTGGACGACGTTCCACACACCCTGGACATAAAAATTAATTACGCAAATATGAGGCAATTTGCAACTGGATGATAATCTCGGATTAAATTTCAAATTAACCGACTTTTCAATTTCCACGAGATAGCCTTCATTGCTAATCCCGTAAGCTTCAAAGCTCTGGCAAGTGCAGGGATTACTTTTATCACATCCACTCAAATCCGCCTTTGACCTCCACTCAACAAGATCATCAAGTGACTGTCCAGTGCCAAAAATCCACCAAAGCATTTCTTTACGTTTTCGAGGACTCCACGTAATGTTTCCTGTCGGGGTCTCAATGTAGTCTGATATGACCGTTACAGAATCAATGGGAGCGGAACATTTTGCAGTTCCGGAATCCCAAGTAAACGAAATGGAAGAGCTTGCTTGGGGTAGAATTATGAGAACTGTGCTCCCAGGCAGGTCAAAAGTTGAACCAACGGCGGTGTTAGGTACCCTGCGGTTATAATGGACTTAATTTTGTTCGCAAGATTACATCTCCATGTACCGTCAAAATATTCTTACGTGATTGGCTTGGAACTCGTTTCTCCGGGCGCGCTTTGTGGATACAAAATCAGGGGATTGTTTCCAGTTGCCACAAACTCATTGAATGTTAGCCGTAATTTCGATGCGCCTAAAGCGTGGACAAGCCAGATACAATTTTTGGCTCCCTGTCTATTGGCAGTGAGTGGGGAATACTGAAAGTTTCCGTTGTCTCCCTCCAGGATGCCACCACATGGTTGCTTGTATGCTGTGAAAAAGGTGGAGCATTAAAAGCGAATTACGAAAAGAAAATGACATGGACTCACCAGAGACGCATGAAAGTAGAGCAGCTAAGAAAATGGTGCAAAAAACTATGAAAATCTTCATGGCTTTTCTGTTTTGATTCCAGTTGTAAATCTGTCACTCAAAATGTAATGTCGGATCCGCGGCTTTGTCGAACTAAGACTGACCCAATTTTCGTTTTTATGCATGAAAGACAACGTGTAATTACCGACGGCTTGTTCCAATTCAGCGGAAAAGGAATTAAATGGAATTACGGCCTCAGCTTAAAATTCTAAGCTCATCATACGATATGCAATTAGCAGAGCGAGGATATGTATGTAAAAACATATTTCTATTGGTTAGCCGTAGCGCGCCAGGGCTCAGCGACTGTACGATTTAG
>JAQFYD010001756.1:0-11225 GCA_034694225.1 Bourletiella hortensis
CAAACAACCTCTATACAGTGTTGCTCATGAGCATTCATTACCCAGCTGCAGTATAAAGCTACGTGCTCGTTTTCACTCGCTTCATTTCCCTCATTCCTGTTTTCCTTCTTGTTTCCATTCCTGCCGTCTCTCTTTCACTCGCTTTCTCCGCAACCTTTCTCACTGTCTGGATGACAATAAGTCAGTTTGTGAGCAAAAATCGCAAAGTAGAGAATGGAACTACAGCCATGAACCCAAAACATTGTTTCCGTTTTACCTTCTACGCCTTTTTCGCCGCCGTTATTCTATTTGACTTTATTTTTAGGACCCTCGGTGGTCCTTATAAGATCGTCCATGTGTCACGAAATTTGACTGCAGCACTTCGTACAAAAGTGGTTGACCGCTATTGATGGATACACCATTAAAATGACCGCTATGTTGTCTAGTTATGAGCGTTACATTTATTTGCCAAAATTCCATGTAATGCCTGCGTAATCACTCATTAACTTCGCAAATCGCTTCTACAGGTGCACAGAACCAGGCCGGTGATACAAACTTCGACAACACATAACTTTTAAACGGAAACCGCTACAGATATGAAATTGACATCATTGAAGTGCTCGTGAAATTATGCACCTTTTGAAGTTCACATGCTGTTGATTGCACGCTTTGTAGCTGTGACAACAAGCCCAGAACCTCAAAAACCGATCAAAACCGGCGTGCATTAGAATTACCTTTGGGCAGGGCTTCGTATGTACGGCCGTGCAATGAATACAATCCAACTATTTCAAAAGGACCGGCAACCACTTTTATTTTGCATGGGAAAATTTTGTCCCGAAACAGTGAATATAGCCAAGGCAGCAGATAGCGCCCTACAGTTTTGTATTTGTACTTCTCTTCAAACGCATACGACCATCGAGGGTCCACCATACCCTGAGTAAACCTCCGTCGGTATAAATACATGCGTAGCATAGATTTTACTATCGCAATGCGTTCAACCCACTACTCAGCATTTGCATAGTTAAAAAGTTTAAAACTGGGGATCTGCGTGCTGCTACCATTGCAGCTACACAAATTCTTAGCAGGTAAGCAAACTGACTAGAGGATGTCTGCGTTATGTGTGCTTTAAAGCTAGTTCTCAGCTAGACCACAGTAATTGTAATGATTTCCCTGCCTAAGCAGATTTATTTGTATCGACGGGATATCGGACGACTTTGAAATTGTCGTCCCGGGGCTTGCACTATGGTTACCCAATATTGTTACGGATGCTAAGTGGGTAACACGTTTAGAGGGATCAAGAATGCAGCTAAAAAATGGTATGGACGAAGATGACATTGAAGACAGCGAATTAGGAAAATATTCCGAAGAACATGTTGGGTTTGAAGTGACGAATGGCTAGGAAGGAGCACTGGATGGCAAATGCAATGTTTTACGTAATGCCACATTATCATAAACGCCTGTAAATTGCGGCAATTTCTGCTGATGCGTTAGACTTATGTCAATGGAATGGCAGAAACGCCGTGGTTGTCAAGTAATCTGCAAAATGAGCACGTTTTTGTCAAGACTTTGCGCTCGGAAATAAACTGATGGAATTGGTTGCAATGAAGGAAGTTACCGTAGCATCTCCAACATGCCCGCGACCTCTTTACCAGTAAGTAGATTAATCAGAAAGAAATAATTAACTAGCCATATCGAGCTGCAAAACATCGATTATGAAGCTACCAATTACGGCAAGACAGTTGTGCTTGTAGGACCGAAGGATAGGACTGTTAATAAAAAGGTGTGATACTTTGTGGTCAGATATTAGCAGTAAAGTAAATTTATTGGCTTAGGTGAGTCTGTGGTATCCCGGCCATCACAATCATGCGTCCCTGCTCAGCAGCGCTTCTGTCATCCCTTATGTGCCTCATTTTTGAGAACTCGGATGATAACAGCGCGGATTGTTTGCAACTGGGAAGTTCTGTCTTGTGGTAACAATGGTTCAGGGTCTTCTCATGTTACTTGGCTTCATGCTGTTGTGGGGCATACCATATACATGCGGACTGTTCGTCGTTTTAAGCTTTATTTAAGGCGATTACTACTATTTTCCTTCTATTAGTCATGCAATAGACAAATTAGCGCTCGTTTTCTTTAAACATTTTTAATAACTCCCTCCTGAGAACTTTCCCTGACGCTGCCCGCGGAATGGATTCTAGAAACACAATCCCCCCTCGGAGTTGTTTGTACGATGTGACTCGGGTTTTGAGAAACTCATGAATTTCTTCTGCGTTCATGTCCGCCGATTTCTTGGGAACAATGTACGCTCGAGGCAGTTCTCCACATTCGTCGTCCGGGATTCCAATAACAGCCACATCTTCAACTTTCCAATGACCTCTGAGCAAGTTCTCCAACTCAGACGGCGACACTTGGAAGCATTTAACCTTGATCAGTTCCTTCAGCCGGTCTACAATGTAAAGGCAGCCATCATCATCGTAGTAGCCAATATCTCCCGTGTGTAGCCAGCCATCGGGGTCTATCGTAGTGCTTGTGGCCTCGGCATTCCCATAGTATCCTTTCATGACCTCAAGGAATAAGTTTCATTACTTGCTTGTTATCACAAATGGTTTCGCGTGGGTTCGCTCACTCGCTTGCTTACCTGTGGGCCTTTGAAACACACCTCCCCATGCCTATGGCGAGGCAAGGTTTTCCCCGTACTGACGTCAACAGTTTTGCTCAGAGTGCTCCCCAGTGGCTCCCCAACCGACCCAACCTTGTCCATATTAAATACCCACGGCCGAAGCAGGGTTGCTCCCAGAGACAATTCCGTCATACCGAAGGCTTCTATGAAAGCTATTTCCCTTCCAAATTTCTCTGTAAACTGATAAAGTAAATACTTTCCGGCTGGTGCCCCTCCGGTCATAATTGTGCGCACATTTTGTAGATCCTCAGGGACGATTTGCACGCTTTTAACCAGGAACGAAACTAGAGGGGGCACTGCATGGATAAATGTTGGCTTGTGGTGGCGTAGAGCGGCCGTGAAGGTTGGGGGACTAAATCTTGGAAGCACTAAAGTATGACATCCTTTGAGCATGGTGAGTTGTAGGATACCAACAGCGGCGTAAACATGAAAAAATGGCAACACTGCAATAAACTTTTCCTGACGCGCATCATCACCGTCCAGGTCTTCGTCGTCGCCACATGGTAAACGCACAACTTCGAGAAGAGCGGAAGATGCCTGAAGCAAACTCGCGATCAAGTTAGCATGAGTCAACTCCACGGCTTTGGGCGGCCCTGTTGTCCCACTTGAGAAGAGAATGAGACATGTTTCATGAGACTGCACAGCACCAGCTGCACTGTGCAATACTTCCGTCGCATCAAGCTCTTCTGCAGCCATCGCGTGAAAAGACAGGTAGTCATGGTTACTAGCACCGCAGCCTGCCAAAGTGACAACATACTCTAACGACGACTTCCTCCTCAAGTCATGTAAACCCAATGAGTCCCCTACCACGTCACTTTCCATGACTATTCCTTTGACGTCCCCAAGTATTGAGAACAGTGATTCTAGCTCACCTGAATGAGAAAACAAAGCAAAGGTACTCCAGCTTGTATTGATTAATACATGCATAAATTGAAAAAAAATACAAGACTACCGGCAGTGTATGTTGGATTCACGAGACTGGCAATGCATCCCGCGTACCAAACTCCAAACAGAATGATGGGATATTCGATGCAGTTGGGTAGAACGATTGCAATCACGTCTTTCGGTTTTAAACCCGCCTTGAGAAGCGAAGCCGCAAATCTTTTGCTCTGAAGGTACACTTGATCATGGGTGTATTTCCGTCCAGTAAGGGTGCATTCCTATCAATTAACAACAAGTACCTAATCGAACCCGGCTGCAGTTAATTCATTTATAAGGAATTAATTATGCGCGTTTTAGATTGACAACTCACAAAGGCCACCAGATTTCTCCAGCTTTCAGCATTCTGCTGGCAAAATTCCGGAACTGTAAGTCCTTCCACGGGTTGTATCTCCTCAAACCTAGATTTAACCCACTGTGAAAAATCCTCCGGGCGGGTTGTATCCATCATGCACAAATTGCACTTTGAAACTTGTAGCTCTCTTGTTGCGTCCGGGTAGCAAGTGTTGTAGCATTGACAAAACTATGAAGTAAAGTGTTCTCTCTTCTACTACCTGTGTCAACCTCGAAAGATATTTCGTGATTCACGTGTAGGATGAGTATTGAATAGAGCTTAATTTTATGGGACAGGAAGTTTTCTGAAGTGGTCTCACGCTTTATCATGCCCAGTGAGGATAGACCTTGTCAAACCGCTGGATATACCTGTTGAACGCGAGTCAGCAATTTAATGGTTAAGGTTTCCTGCTGCGATCAACTGAATGATTCAGAGAAACAAGTTATTTTGGAATCCCCGTAACCTTGCAAATACACGAAAACCACTATATCTTGGGTACGAAGGGGGCTAAGATGGAACCAACAGTATTCATGGAATCCACTACTCTGTGGTGCCAACGTGTGTGAACATAACAAAAATCTAACGTGAGGTACAAGCCATTCCGTTTTTCCTGGAATGACTCATTAGACGTGAAGGTTAAAAGATGTAACAATATCAAAGCTTACATAAGTACTAAATCCTGCAGAAACCTACGGCACCAATGGGGAAAAAGAATAAACAATTTCCTATTTCTTGAATATAGTTGTATTCCACTTGCAATCATTTTCCCATGCAGTGCTTATGAAAGCTAACTGGATTACGAAATCATCATGCTGGGCAATAATTCTGGTGTGCAATGCAATGGTGCTCTCTGGTACTTCATTTCAATATTTTTTAAACAGATTACGGCTGCGACGGGCTCAATTCTCTGCATAATCCATAATCGTGTGTACCGAGCCGTTTGAAATTCTACAACATGTAAAATAATATGTCTGTAAAAAATGCAATTATCACTCACCATAATGACTCACTTTCATTCACTTTGATTGCCTCCACGTTAATTATTAGCTATTAGTTAGACGGCATTTAGTTTAAACCATTGTCCACAACGGTGCTCGACCACATAAACCGAGCTTGCATTAGGCCGGTAATATGGGCGGACTGCCATTTACAATGGCTCTGAAACGTCCGCTGCCGAAAATCTTCCCAAAATGTCTATCTTCTGGGGTCACCCTTCCTCCTGAAAGATTACAAAGGCGAACTGACTAAACAGCTATCCATTCTCTCTACTCAGCAACAGCACGTCATTTTAACTTTTTATTTGCATACGTTCCGATTTTCGACCCTCGTAGGGGCACAGGACAGAAGTTGCCCAGTGGCATGTGGGCGGGATTGTTGGGAGCATTGGACACAGGAATGGAGAACATGGCTCTGTCCGCAGCAGTGACACTGGACAGGATACAAGGATGGTCTGTATTCACAGGCTTCTATGATCTAGTTTACGGTCCATTCCCCGCAACTGATCCTCGCTTTCCTATTGTTAAATGGAAAGCCCTCTCACAGCAATTCTAACCTGAAACTTGGCCCACAATTTTGGCCCCCAGTTTATATGACCACTGAAAGGTATTTTGCTGCCTTGAATTCTCTGCCGTTCCCAAAAGGATCACTTTTTCTAGACTCTTGGAACTGTATTGCTTGCTGGCTTCGTTATTTGGTGTTGCCTACGAAATGGAGTTTCTGGGTTTACGGGGATTACCGCAAGAGTGGTATGGAATGGCTAGACACGAATCATGGTGATGTTCAGAGTTTGGCAGAGGATTGAAACTTAATTGAAAGTATGAAGAAGTCACTGACAAAAGTGCCAAAAGCACTGAAGAGAGATAAACTCATTCTGTTCGTCGTTATCGTTCTCGTAAGTTAAGTTATCTTTCTTGGAGTGGAAAAGTAGTTTGGCATTTTCCATGCTATAAGGCGCTCCTTGCATCCGAAGGTCATTCAATAGCCACTGCCCATAGTGGCACAAGAAGCTTCTACATGACCGCTGCGCTGGTTATCTAATTCTTCGTTGGTCATTCTTCTTTATATTTCGGCGTGCAAAAGTAAAATTAACTCAAGGACGCTAGTTTTTGCGACGAAATGATACATCTTATCATTGGAATTTCATGTTTGTCCCTGAAAATGAACTACTATTATTACGATTCAAACCGAAGGTTGACGGGTGAACTGCACCCCTAGTTCCTATCCATTCTTGCCGCATGATTTATCCGTCATTGTACTAGCTATTGCAACAGTGAAAACTTTTTTTTTACTGTCGCCATCGCTTATGCCAAGTTTATAATCAGTGACAATGGCCGACATCGGGGTTTTCGTTTTTGGGGGTTGCCATCTTTTACAGTCTGCAGGCAACGTTTCATTGCCGGCACTGGCTAAAAATTCAACTTCTAATGTACTCACTCAGCCTCGTTATTCTTGCTGAGGAGATAACTTGAGAACAGCTGGGCCGATTTGAAAGCTTAATAGCTTAAAATCAATGCCAAGTTTAGTAGCACCTACTCGAATTTTTAATCTTCTGTGGCCCTTAAGAGTTAGGAAATATTATAAATTTAACGAAATTTTCTGCTGCCGTTGCGATGCGTAGTGTAGTTAGGGGCGGGTTTGTTTATTACCCGTTTAAAATACATGGGAACAAGTTTAAAGGCCAATTTTAGCCATGTTCCCCCCTACGATTTCCTTCAAATTGTATACTTTCATGCTACACAACCCAATCTAGATTTTAAAAAAAATCCAGATTGCCACGTACGACTGGACTCCTGGAAAAGCTGGAAAAAGTCTGGAGTTTGACAGTGTGCGCCCATGGTTATGGGAATGAGGCACAAAAGAGTATCAACAACTTTACAAAAATTGTAAAAAATTCTGAAGTTTCCCTAAGAAAAGTTTGATCCAAATTCGAATATTTTTTCTACAATTACTGCCCAAGCTATCTGCGCCAATGCCGCAGCCTTGAATTATAGTCAGTGCGGCAGCAGCAGCGTAGCAGGAACCCCCAAAATTGGGGTTTCGCCACCGATACTTGTTCAATCATCAAAGTCATTGTTCAAAGCCGCATCCTTCATCCGACATTGATGTCAGCGCACGACAAGTTACTGTGCTAAAAGCACGTGGCATGGGGATTGCTCGCCTGAACTACAATTTACAGTGCAAAAAACACAATTTTTGGTGTTGCTTTCACAATAAGTTTACTGGCATCACTATTATAGTAACTAAATATCTACGCAAGAAAATGAACAAGGTAAAATTTGTTTGAATTAATTTGCACAAAACCGCTGTCACCATGGGAAAGTTTTTGACGTGTTCAGTCTTTATCCAGCGTTTACTAGAAAACTGTTGGTCTGCACAGCCTAAAGTGTTCCTTAATCTCCAGGTGAGGTCAGCAACGAAATGTATGCAAATTTTGAAGGAAATCGTACGGAACGATGTCACCTAGAAACTGAGTTGAAGCTTTGCCATGCTTTCCCTACGGGGGACAAATTCTGCCGCCCTTGACTATACTTAGTAACGGGCACTAAAGTTTCAAAGAAACATCAAGTGACTTCTAACCCTTGAGACCCATTACTTGCTTCAATATCGGCGCATTGGCTCCACAGTTATGGTGGGAAAAAGAAACGACGGGTGTGAGTAGATGCTGTGATGGTTGAAATTTTCAAGCTCATTTTATTGGGCACAACTCCATAGTTACATGCCATGGGGCAGTTTATATTGTGTAGTTCGGGAAAGAAGATTTTTGGGAGTTGCGCCCTGAGCAATCAAATGAGCTTGAAAATTTCAACCATCATAATATGCGGTGAAGAATGTGTACAAATTCTTCGTTTGCGTTTACTCTCCCCGTTCAGGCTTATTCTCGTCCACTTCTGTTTACCACAACGCTCCTCTTTTGCTGTTGCTCTTCAATTCCTCCCATCATCATCATCACCTCCAGCTAAAGTTCTATGCCGAGCGACCCCCTTCTACGGGTCCGCCTCTCACCTCCTATTGGCGTACGCTGCGCAGACGCTCTGACTGATCTGAGCCTATCACTTCTCAAAGTTTAACAAGCGCCTTCACTTCTCAAATTATAGCTAGACGTCGGATATTCATTTATCAAAAACCTTCAAAATATTTACTTAAATATTTTCAAAAACCAGCCAAAATTTAGGCTTTCCTGACCTGTAAGTAATAGGTTTCGGTTTAAATATGCATTTTCAAGCTTGCCTTAGCACGAGCTACGCTAAAGAACTGCTTTTTGCCATTTTTTCGAAGGTTTTATTGCTCGACATTGACTAACATACCACCTGCCCAGCATCTATTATAACGGTTATGCAAAAGGACTAGAACAAAAGACATCTAAAAAGTGTTAGTAACGCTGCGTATCCCAGCTTAAGGCGCCGCGTATTACTACCCCGATCAGATCAACTTTCATAATTCAATCATACCCTTTTAACTCTTTTACATATAATTTTGACAACTGCTGGGCAGGACTTGTCTGCTTCGGTAAAGTTGCAAGTTGCAAAAACAGGACGTGCTTAAGTCATCAAATAAATGTAAAGAGCCAACGAAAACCAACCTGTAAGAGGCTAGCTGAACTGCCATCGCTTCACATCCATGCTCTATACCACTTTTTTTGTCGGATATCCCGTAATTCCTATGGATTTACTGAGCCTTTTGCATGGTTATGGACCTTCAGGCTTGTAACTTTGCATGGCGCTAAGCGCCTTTCGTTTTTCTCCGACGGTTTTTGTATTTTTGAGCCTCTTTTGGTTGATTTTTTGAGAAAAACCGGAAATATTTTCCTAAATATTTATATTTATCAAAACCGCCAAATATTTAAAATATTTTTTTAATATAGTCGTCTCAAAAGCACCGAAATTTGACGTTTCGGAAAGAGAACATGGTTTTCGGCGTCTAGCTTTGTTCCCCGCAAAGCTCATTTTAAATAAATATCCGATCTTTAATTATAGCATTCTGCATTACTTCTCTCTGCTGCAGAAAACTCTCATCGACTGTATCTATCATGTAAGAGAATTATTTTTATTATTGTTATCTGTAGATCATTTCCGTAGAGGATCCAGCTGTACGTGAGTCTGGTCCCAATCCACGATTGCTCCAAGTTGCATTCTTCTCAGGCAAGTAGGCCGTAGGCAGCAGGCCTACGGGCCGCATCTGACCTCAGCCTGTACACACTTACGATATATCATTCGAAAGCCGCTGTAAAATCGAAATGCCCTCAGCTAGTGCCGACAGCTGTACACTCAGGATTGCATGGAAACGAACGTTTTTGAATAATTTAGACAACACCATCAGACGCGTGTCATCCTCGGGCCCTGCACAAATGTACGATATGTCAATCGATTGGCCCCTGTTAAGCCCATAGCATGGGAATTTTAGCAAACCTTGGGCCAACAACATCAGTGCACACTTCTTTCGGATTTATAAGACTTGCCGTGGAGCTAGCCTGTGACCGTTTGTGTGACCACTTGCGGTAAAGTTTTCCAACGTACATGTGAGCCATTTTGAGTCTCAGGTGCCATAAATTGTCGTAGAGTTACCAACATCCTTTTGTTGATGAGCTACTGGCCATGTTATATTTTAACCATGCAATGGGCCATTTGGCGCCAGTGGACCTTGGTGGCTTCTGTATTCATGCATTCTGAAAACAAAACTTAACATTGCAGTTTATATATTGGATGCATGTCGACTGGTTTCATGTCCCAGGTCCATGTAGTTAGACCAAACCTGGCCAATGGGGCTGTCAGTTTTTCCGCACACGTGTCAATAGTTTCTGTTGCACTTTAATTTGATGCGCCACTTGCCATAGTTTTCCCCTCTATTGCAAAATGGACCACTATCGGACAGCTTATTGTTCTTAGTGGACAAAATTTGGCAAAGATGCCTGTCCAGAATCAAATACCGGTTCTTTTGATGTAACACATTAGCATCTCATGATCTCGCCCACTAAATGACGTGGCTTTCAAAGCTTTGACCCCAGTTGAATGCGAATGATATATTAATAATAATAATAATATTTATTGCTGATTTGGCGGTTAACCCTTACAGCAGAATGATATATTGCTACACAGAACATTTCCTTTCTTTTGAGGTGCTACTTTATTTTTTTATGTCTTTGAACCCAATTGTGGACCGCCTTGGGCCAGTTTATCGTCACTATGGACCATCGTGACATATTTACAGTTATTTGATAACTATTTTGATAGGGAATTAAATTCCGGTTCTTTTGATATACTACATGCCTATATTATGGTTCAACGGCTTTCGGCCATGCAGCTGAACCAACAGTGGTCCATTCTGGAGTCCAGTGTTTCGTCATACGTGTCAGCAGTAATAAGTGTTAGTCAGTTGTGGCTGCCCATTCTATGGAAGCTTCTTTTGCGCTTTCGTTCGACGTGTTACTTGCCCTGAACCTTCCCTTCGAACCACAAAATGGGCAATTATGGGATAGTTGGTCGTCAATGTTGACCACAGTGACGACGCTGGACAAAGTTCGGGTACCGATTATTGTAGAGAATTGATCTCTGGTTCGTTTGGTGTACTAATGCCTGTCTCAAAGTTTCGTGCACCGTATGACACAGGTTTTAAATGCTTGACCGCAGCTAGTGACCTTTTAGTGACCTCACGTCATGCTTAAACCCCCCTAGCGGTCTTTGAAATTTAACTGGCTTTCGAATGGTATATCGCACGTTGGTGTACGTCAAGTCGTTTAGGACGAGTTCCGTAACAGACAAAAAAATTAGCTGTAATATGTACAAGAATTCATAGTTAGCAGCTTTATTTCAGCAGCTTCAGATCCCGTTCCGTGTACGGCAATGAAAACAGTAAAGGTAGTGAGGAGGATAGTTAAATGCTTTCCTGACAGGCATGTCTTCGCTAGGCTGTTCGGTTGGAATGTGAATTTTTAAACGAAAATTAAGGAGTCACTCACAGTACAGAAACAGTTAATGCTGATGACACACTTAAGTCAAGCTTAGACTACCACAACTTTCAAAATCTGGTCTAACTTTCTACCTAAGATTATGTGTGCGATTTTTGTGAAGTACTATCCACTGTGAGGTAGTACATTCTACCAAAGTCGTTTTGCCGTCCATTAGTATCACAGCTTAAAGCACCGGGAAATTAACCGGTGCCGTCCTTTTTACTTATACACTAACAGCACCGGTGGTGCCAGCACCGGATACTAAAGAATCCCCTTGGCATGGTCAAAGGACATTGAGAGAGTTCCCTGATTACGGAGATGACTCCGTACCCATCGATAAGCGCATGATGGTG
>JAQFYD010001757.1:0-11223 GCA_034694225.1 Bourletiella hortensis
GAAGGATGATGATGATGATGCTGAAGGACCAATAAGCTACATGTATCCATCACTCATCGTTTGTTACTTGGAGGTCTTTGTAAAAGACAAAATTGTTTCCACTTGAAACAAGTGAGTGACGAGACAAATAAATAGTTGCAATGAGTCGCTCCATTGATTCACAATGGGAAGAAGCGCAAAGCTATTGCTATGGCTATAGCAGCTATAGCTACCTACCTGTCTCACTAAATCAGTCTTTTTCCAAATGAGCAACATCCCTATGGTAACAAAGCATCTGAGCGCAACCGTCTGTGCCATACCAGCATGAATATACGTATATGTATGCAACATGAGATCTCATTATAAATTTTACAAATGATGCATCCACCACACACACAGTAGTAGCTGTAGTAGTGTAGTCAAACTCTACCACGGTTCGCTTCAGAGCATTTCATACACACATTGCTCTGTCTGTTTATCACACTGGCAGGTATCCTTACACACACTTTACAGAAGATGAAGCAACAAGACCTCCAGATCGCGACTCTTCCGACATAGGGATAATTCGACCAGAAATCCATTCATTTACTTCATCATCTATCTATCTTGTGTTGAGCGGAACGAATTTACACTTCATTCCACGTTATACTAGCTACTTTTATACATGCATGCATGCCTAACCTCCCTCCAACAACCTACCTGGCCATGCAATAATGCATTCTGTACCTTGAAATGTGTCAGCTTTGACAGCACAGTAGCTAACCACAGTTGGTTATAAGTGCTGCTACAAGTTTTCTATATGTAACGTTACCATAACAACAATCGGGATGAGCCGTAGAGAAACACACGTAAGTTGGCTGGCTGCTACAATGATGGCACACTCGTCGTGAAGCAAATGATCCGAAAAATTAGTTATAATGGGCCATATAGGTAATATAGCAATGTTCCTACAGAAAAATTTTGTACCCGTCCCATCACATCAGTTTCAGCATAATTGAGAGAGAGAGAGAGAAAGAGAGGTGATTCCCGACAGTTTGAAGTGTGTTTCTAACAGGCATTCTCTCACAGCAGCAGATCACACAGTCAAATCCATCATCGCACCATCAGCGGCAAACTCTACGGGTATCCCAGCCGAGATTTCACAGTATGGGAGGAAAGAAGGAGCCAAAAGCAATCCAATATATATGCTCCTTCAGGAGGACCCCCATGCTAAATGATTATAATACAATTATTCTTCCTCTTTCTCTTGTTACATTTACGTTCAAGGAACTCGGCATGGTACCTCCGTGAGAAAGACAGACATGAAATTAGGCTCGCAATGTAATCGAACGCATGTCCTCCTCTATCTCTCTCCCTCCATCCCTCCCTCTTCTTGTATGGAACAACGATCGATTAAGAACTCAATAGTTTGCACTATACGCTCAGGCCGCCGAAAAGACATGAGAAAACTGTCCAAAAGACGATCCATGTGATCTTACAAGGCAGCACATTGAATCTACGCTGCTTCGACTATCACCATTTCCTACATAATATACGAGCAAGACGTGAGTGTTGTACTAGAACTAGCAGCAAACTTAGGAGGGGAACACACATCATCAATTACTGTCATCAAAACAAACGACTCTGTATAATATTGAGCCAGCGCACACATCGTTACGCACATCTCTCCCACTACAAACTAGGAAGAGCCATCATGAATTTTCTATGCTCTTCTATGCAATCAAATGCAACTCTTCAAAACAGCCCCTCAAAACACACTCCTGAGCATGTGCTCTTCTTCCTTCTCTTCAACACACACTTCAACATGCTTTCACTCCTTCCTTCTCTCACAGCTATTTTCACCCAAAAAATTTCGCTGAATTATGACACACAAATGTGCCCACCTTCACATAATGCATAATACATAGCAGTCTGAAACTCTGCGTATCGACATGATTATCAAAAAGTCCCATAAGTTATCGTATATCCGACAGAGATGACATAAAGCAATGATTCTGATGAGGATAATAATAATGAACTTGATAAAAAGACAGGACGGGATGGAAAGAGAGAAAACTTATGGGAGCTCATTAAAAAAGGATTTGCTGGGAGTAGCTTTGTCAAAGTACTTGTAATATACATGTACCAAAGGAACCCCCTCAGTTCCTCTTCTTCTTAATTAGACATTGATTTCTCCTGACACTAAGTTCAACAGTGCAATTAGCCTTTAATTGAGACGCAATGGAAACTCCTGAAATTTCAACTAACGGAAGAGCGGCTCTTGCACTCGTAATATTCTACTACCATGCGCATACATACATACACTTCATAAGTCTACTTTATGAGACTCATACAGAAGGGGAAGCTCTTTTGACAGGGAGCTTTAAAACTAACGAGCTGTACATGATCTATATGAAATTTATATTTGTAAAGCTACCTGGTTGGGAGGTATGCTTCACATTATGGA
The DNA here is from genome assembly GCA_034694225.1 of Bourletiella hortensis. Classification (NCBI taxonomy): domain Eukaryota; kingdom Metazoa; phylum Arthropoda; class Collembola; order Symphypleona; family Bourletiellidae; genus Bourletiella; species Bourletiella hortensis. The sequence continues at coordinate 2,426 of JAQFYD010001757.1, forward strand.
CAGAGCCCACAGAGTCGCTTGCTTGCTTGCTTATATAGTAGCAAAGCGGGAGCAAGATGAGCGTTCGTTCGTCGTCACTCATACTCATCACTATGACATGACATGATGAGCCAAGCCTCACGGGAAATTGGATGGCATGTTTTGTATGTATTTAAACCTACATAAAGTAAATCATGGGCGGGGACTTGTTTCTTTATGAACATACGCTATAGGTAGGCAAAAGCTTTTACAACTTCTCTGTGCCTACTGACAACTCATCTCTTGCTCTCCCTGAACCCCTTTTTCGTAAACTCTAAACAGTACCAGCAGGGACGTTTCTAAAACAATAAATAAACCAATTAACTACCCGTGTATGTGTACGCGGGCTCACACACAGACTGAATCTCCTGGCGTTCCTGTCATTTTACCAACTGAAAAATACACAGAGTGAACATCTTGAACACAAAGGTGGTGGCCGTTTGGGATAAAGTTTATAGCTACTAGTACTACTGCAAGGAATATATTTTGCATTCATTTGTGAATCTAAAGTGGGCGAGTCTGAGCATAAATCAAGGGAAACACCTATAGAAGATTTTTCCGGCATAATAATGACCCCAAAACCGGTTTTCTCAACGAAACGCCCATCAATAAATGCTCGAATCTTAAAATAGCCCGAATTTTTACAAAATTTCACCAAACGTTTATCCCTGGCGGTATCATACAATCACATATAGACTCGGCTGCTGGTACGAAAAGACAAGAACAAATGTTGCCATTGAAAGGCGAACAAATAAATGTATAAAGTTGAGGACGTTACGCGTGTAAATCAGATGGACAGTTAGTCAATGGGATGTTCACTCTTTTGTCAACTCAACATGTTTCTAAATAATCCGACAAACCGTGCCCAATTGACCAATTGCCAGGATCAAAGGTTGAGGGAAGAATCCCGTTGTTGTTACTCATTATGACGGTCCTTCCTCTTCCCCTGCCTCTTCTTCTGTGTACAATTATTACATAACTACAAAGCGTGAATAGAGCGAGAAGAGCAGATGCGTTGCAGGTAAATCAAGCTCAACAACCGATGACATCAACTTGGACAAATTATTATTGCGCCGGCCAAACTCGTGGCCATTCACTCATCCCGACGACTCTTCCTTTAATTTCTGTCCATAGTCCAACAATGAAATCAGGGAATGATTCCATCCCAAAAAGTGTCACGCCACTCTAATTTTTTTAACAATACAAAGGCAGGCAGGCAGAGGCGAAACCGATAGGGCTCATGTAGCTACAATAGCTACATAAAGTCCTCCCTCTGTCGTTGTACTTTATGGACAGAAAACAAAGTGGCCCGTCTGTCCATTTCTTCTTGGCTTAGTCAGTTGTCCACTTTAGACTTATGTATGTGTACAAACTAGGCACGTGTTTTCACAATCCCTTGACATTTCCAACTTATCCCTTAGGATTTACAATGCACGGGTGGCCTTCTTTCCCTATTGCACTACAGAACACAGTCAAGTCTAAAAGAATGCACTAGGGACATGTAAAGACATTCAAATTCCCTCAAAACTTACATACATTTTTCTTCCTCATTCATGACTTGAAACAAGGAAATAAAATCTGTTACTTTTAGCCAGAAATCATGCCCTCTTCTTCTAAAGTTTCCTTACCACCAGCCCCAGCAGTAGCAGCAGTCATAGATAAAAAGCAATGTGTCACCTGACTATAGGGAAAAGTGTAGCTTACAACACTGTTGTCCATACAGAGAAGCACCTCTTGTCACTGACCGGATGATGGTAAAACAATAATAACAACAAAAGCTAAATATCCTTTTAAGTCTCAATTTACAAAGGGGAACCAAGAGGCTCCCTATACACTCCAAAACGTGTGCTCGCTCTCCTTATTCTCCGCAGATGATCAACCTCTTAACCATGAATGAACCTCATGTTGTTCTGTAGCTATAGTATCCATCCCAAACATATATACACACTTCTGCACAGTATCATCATCATGAAAAAAGTCTTGACCACGTCATCGTGTTCTGGTCAAAGTTTCACAGTTTTTCGGGCCTAACAATAATTATGTAAGTAGTTCTATTTTGGAGAAAATTGCCCTTACAGACGCTACAGTAGAGGTAGAAGGTAGCAGCGATGACAAATGATTTTAAAGCGGCGCGTGGATGCCAGAAGAAGGGAGAAAAGAGAAGCTTAAAACTGAAAGAAAACTAAAGAAGGCATATTGGAGTAGTATAAGGTGTGCAACATGAGAGGATTTTTGAGTGAAAAATCCTAAGCTAAATGTTACCATGTTAAGTTATATGGGGAGGTGTAGTATGAGTGTGTGTGTGTGTGTTTGCTAATAGCAGAAGGAATATATACAGTAGACGGAAGTCTATTTACACGAAAAGTTCCCATTTTTCATGCGACACGCCTTCTTCCATCCCTTCCTTGAGTGAAGTACACTCAATTACACGCTCGTCCTCCTATCCTTCCTCTTTTTCTAAAACTCACTTCTCTGTCTTCACGATACTCCCAATTAAGCAATTTAACAAGAGCATGAGTAGCAACAGGGACAACATAAGCCACCACCACTATTACCATTATCATCATAACGTTACTTTATATTTAAGCCTTAATATGAACAGCTATTATCTCTCTCTCTCTCCCCCTGCTATATATGTCGCTCAGTATTTTTTTTTCAACTTTTAAAACCCTTTCCTCCACTAATAACTATCTTTCATTCAGTACTACCACTACTACTACGCAGAAGAACATCTTACACCATCCCCTCTCTGTCTCTCTCTCTTTCCCTAGCATTTCAACAAGACAATTATATTATGGATGCAAAAACACTAACAGGTTCAACGTAGCACGTATTGTAACATTAGTTCTACTAGCTTTTCCACGAATATCCTATAGCTAGCTACACATGATCATGAAATATGGATGTTCGTATCCGGGCGACAGTAGCTGCAGATGCACACACAAACACTCATTCTATTCACGTGTATGACTTCCAAATGACTTGGAAACTACTGATTATAACTTGTACGTGTGCATCATTACACTTCAAGTCCGTCCTCATCGTTCCTTCAAAGGAGTCTGACTGAGAGGCTCAGTGGCTCCGACAATTTTTTGTCCAGTCTGCCACTATTACAGCTATAGCTTCTTAAGTCCAGAATTAAATCGCTTCCTTGTTACGTGTGAGAATTTTCAAAAATAAAATAATTCGGCAATAAGTAATGACAGAATAATTATGGAGCCGGGCTACTGCTGCTGCTGAGAACATGAACAACTTCATGGCTGTTCATAGTACGTAGCTATACGTTCATGGGTAACATTCAAATAGTATTCACAGAGTCTATAGCAGCAGTAAGGCTTCCGGTTAAAAAGGAGTCTTCTGAACCATTATTGGAATCATAAAAAGAAGGCTGAATTAGGAAAATTGTAGCTTTTCAAGTACACACCTTTCCTTAGCTATTCAACTCTAGGCTGTAGCTACTACAGAACAAGGGAGTAGTGCGACCTTTTTTGTGTAGTGAAAATTTTCGCTAGTCATAAAATGGCAAATGATTCAGGCTAATTATGGGAGGGAAGGAGACAAGTGCGCATAAACCTCTTTCCTCCCTATATTTTTACATGGTTCTGACCATTCCCCTCCTGTAAAACAACTCTATCGACCGGTGTGCTTAATGGTACACTTCCATACGCAAAATACGAGAAGACGATGATGATGGTGATGATGCAAATTCTAGGGTAAAGCTGGGAAGGCCAAGTGGTTCAAGTTGTTCTCACAACAAAAGCCACGAGGATATATTATTACTATTTAATTCCTATATTTAAGTCCAAGCTGTAAATCCGGTAAGTAACCCAATAATAATAATAACATTGAACCCTTGAGGAGATAGAGAGCCATATAATTCTTTATATAGAAAACCAAGCTGGAAGATGTGAAAAAAGGAGGAGTTGGAGGAGCAGAGAAAGAGAAAAAGGGACGTATAGCTAATATAATTGAGAGGTTCATTCAATGAGCCCTTAAGGATTCAAGACACGTTGCTCAATTAGTATCATCATTGTAAGATAAGTGTATCCCGTGATTAGTAGTCGAAATCGGATAGACCGAGAGAGAGATGAACAGATGGATATCGGACTTACAGGAGAGAAATATATACAGAAAACATTCATCGCTCGTGTGTTCACTCGATAATTTCAGGTTGTTCCCCCAAAAATAAAACTCCTTCCGGCCAGCTCAAGCTCAAGCTCTAGCTCCATACAACTCTCACCACTTGAGCTTCCTCCTTCTTTCCCTTCTTGACACACGGTGGTCTTAATTAAACTATATCAATTTATCTCCTCCTCTACATCCAAACAAAAAACCTTCCCTCCTCAGACTCATCTCTTCAACTCAATTAACACTTGGACATGTAGCTAGCTCATATATATGAATGAACACCACTAGTAGTACACTTGGGTCAATAATAGCTACCTCCCAGCAGCAAACTGCTCCGAGTCTACTGCTCATTAACATTCAAAATGATTCAAAAGAACAACACATGTCTTCATCAATAAAATTTTAATGCAAATCAACAGTCAAGAGAGGTGGTGTCTAACATGTAGAAAAACACATGACTCCCGACAGGCAGTCATTATTCCATCCACTAAATTGTTGCCTCTCGCTACCAAAGTGTACATAAAACACTCCTTCACCCATCAAAATCCTCATCTTCTCAATCTAATTATACCGCAAAAAATACATCTATGCTAGCCACTCCAAATCCATTGTAAGTCAGCTACTTACTTCTAATTTCAAATAGCCAAAGTCCGTTCGTATATCTCATGGTAATCAAAATGCAATAGAAATCATTCTACTTACTTTGCCAGGTTCCTTATCAAAGTCACAATCTCGTATGTCTGCGGCGTAGCCATTAGTGGCAGGATTGAAGACTAACTGTAGATTTGTACCAGTTGCGACGAATGCCTATAGAAAACAAAATCATAAAATGCATCAAAATCATCAAATTCATTCAATGTTCAGCATGCCCCATGTATGTGCTCCGTTTCGAGCTTTCCAAACGTCAAAATACTACGCTGTCAATCCCACTGAGCAGTCATTATAAAACCGCCCAGAAAATTTACACAAATGCCCAACATAACATGCTGGATTTACTGCTATTTGAAACAGTTGAAAAAAATTAAATTAGCCGACTGAAATCACTTGGAACACACGCCGTGCGTCCGTCGTCGTCGGTTCTGGAAAAACGCTGGCTCAAATGATGATAGCTTTGATGATATGTCGTGTCAAGCGAGTAAAAATTCCTGCTCGTTTAACACCACTAGCAACAACAACAGAGATGAAAGTATGTTCGTGTGTCGGGAGTGTGAATTTTATCAAAAGAAGATTATTTGTTTTCACATGCGAGGCGGTACGTCTTGTTATCAAAGAAGGTTTTGATTTTTTTTCCTCTCTAAAATTGCTTCCGTTCTCTCACTATGACTATACTACTGTCGGCATTTCATTTTTTAAAGTCATCTCGCACTCCCTTTTCCAGTTGTTCCCTTTAAAAAACAATTGAAATCGGATTTCACTACTTGGATAGCCAATAAGGAACGTCGTTAAAAGTCTCTGCTACCAGTTAGATCTCTTGAAAACAGTCATCACTGTATCTCTCATATCATAGTCTTGGAACAAGGAATAGCAGCAGTTAACACAGTCCATCTACTTTCCAATACACGTGTCAGGCCTGCCACTAAATGTATTACACAATTTTTTCCACATTTACATCCATGTTCTTCGTCTTCTTCCATCTCCAGAAGGGTTAATTAGCTGTCACATACTAAACGATACACATTTTGGCTACTACTGATACTAACTTGACTTTGAAGAGGAAATAATGGAAAGGATGCATCTTCACAGAATTGGATTTCTCTTCTCGATAAAATTGATTTTGTTTTTGCATTAAAAAAAGAGAACAAAGGCCCATCAATGATGCTGTCTTTTAAGCTACGGGAATCTTGCAGGTTTGATGTATAATACTGAGGAGATAGAATGGGCCACTGGCAACGCTAGTATGGTGGTGGTGGTGATGATGTTTCATGATGCGATGACTCAAGATCCATTCAATGTTTTTTCTCATGGGAACAGGCAATTTATTTTCCCAGAATTTGGCGTCAAATTCCCAGAAAATTGATTTTTTGTCTGGAATCATGTCGTCGTCATAGCTTCTTTATATTCTTCTTCTTCTTCTTCTTCAAGGAGGTCGGCGATTCCCTTATGATCATTGCTCTCTCAAATGTTTACATGGTTTTCATATCAACTTGATCCGGTCATGGACTTTTAATCCTCACTTTTCTGTACATTTTCTGTTATTCACAATTTTTTTTCTTGTTGGTCCTTCCGTGTGAATCCGTTTGTATACTGTCCACAATTTTCTGACACTTGACACGCACACAATCAAACTAACACTTTATAACGGACACAATTAGTTACTATGGCGGCGCGAAGTTCTAACTGATCAGACGATGATGATGTATTGAAACGATGAGAAAATAATGGGTATTACGAGACATGGGAAATGAACCTTGGTTGACAGTCACATGTATTCAAATATCGCATTTTACCATTGCGAGACTTGTAAAACTATAGGAGAACAAGAGTATGGAAAACTGTAGAAAGAAGTGGAAAAATAGTGAAAAATAATTACGATTTCTGTATGTCCTTCCCGGCACCCATTCTGGAATCTCATTTGACGTTCTTCTAGCGGTCGATCTCTATAGCCCGTGTACCGAACCTGTGTGGAAAAAACAACTATGTTCAGACCTACAATTGTACATCATGGCCAATTTAAACATGAATAAGAAGAAGAACTAAACACGGACCAAATATGGGTGAAGAAAAAGACAAATTATTGAAGCAATAATTCTACACACACGGTTGATTAGATTGATCTATGGTTATGGAAGCGTGACGAAAGGAAGGAAGAAGACGACGATGGCTTTTCATAAAAGCCGATCATTCGTATCCAATTCCCCTGAAATATTACATTTAACTTTTTTCTTTCATTCTTTCACTGTCTATCCCGACAAGGATGTGACGACAAGAAGAAACAATAATAATTGTACTGCACAGGTAAATTTGCCTAGTTCTTTCCCCTATGTGTCATCATTCTAAGAACTCTTCCACATGGAATATCAATAAGATCACCATCATCATGATGACAGCCAAAAAAATTGGTACACTGACACAGTCGGCAGTCAGATTGGGTGAGTCAGGACAGAGACTAAAGGGTAATAATTTGTACGGCAAAATAAAATCCGGCTTACCTCAGATTCACGACTTAATCTTCGGAAAAGTTCATCTGACTCAAATTTACTCTTCTGTTCGGGAACGACACGGGGCATTTTAAAATAAAATCGGGGTTTAGGTTGTGGCTCATAGAGCCCCATATCAAAAGGTAACATTGTGTTGTAGTAATTGTTATGAAACAGATGATGAGGATGAGATGCTGATGTTGGTGGGGTTTGATGGGTTATTGATTGATTATGGTGGTGGTGAGGAGACGGGAGTAGTCCGTAGCACGACACTGACGAAGTCTTACTCATGACTGAAAAGGTATTCAGTAAAACTGTCTCTTCCTTGGTGGCCAACAGCTCAAGGTTTAGAGACACCCCTTGTGGGCCCACAATCCAGCCACTTCCTTCTCTCAGTTAGAATCTATAGCAACTCTCACAGTCATGATGGTCCAATCCCAAGTTCTCCTCCTGACTTGCCCCAACCATTGGTTGGGTCTTTCAGAACAGGAGGCCGTCGTCATAGAATAAATGTTATACCTCTCTCCAACTTTTCCTTATATTATTATTACATCCTAACTCAGCCTGAGCTTTTGCCCTATTCCTTCTTCTTCGTCTTCCTCTAAAACTTTTACCCGAATCTCTACTGAAAATCTTGGGGTTCATTCTAAAATATTTATACATGCATCTTATTTTCTTTGGGCGCACGTTCTTCAAAGCGATCAGAATTTAACATGTTTTTCATTCCGTCTCACATTCCTCCTCCCTTCTTGACATTTCCAGCTGTGCATGCACGTGTGACTTGAGCTTATGATGATGAGGATGATAGAAATAATGTCACATGCTTTGTGGGCTAGACTATTGAGTTAGATGGGTAATGACGAATTTTAATAATAATTGCTGATAATGTGGCAAAGTTGATATTTTTGGGAGATGAAAAGTGAGGATGATGGGAAAGCAAAAGTTTTTGGAATCATAGAAGCGAGACTTTCCTGTTTGATGATGACAAGACGCGAGCCAGAATGAGAATAAAAAGAAGTTCTGTGAAGCGCGTTCGTTTCGGATGATTATGAATTTTAGGGTAAATAAAACTCAAGTGGTGACAACCGAATTCACTCAGCTGTGCAGTAGGAGCTATAGGAAGAAAGTTGAAAAAATTAAGCGTGGCTCATCTTCTACTTTAAATAATTGATAGAGCGATGATATAGCTATGCATTTTTCCCAGTTGTTGGTCATGGACTTTAAGTGTTGTCTTTTGCACCAACTCTGTTGGCATCTAAAGGTAGCACACGTTCTTGAGGTCATTATACTTATTTGGTAGCTACAGAAGGCAGAGAATGAACAATTTTCGTCGCCAACACGAACCAACAAGTTAATACAGCAGTATTTATTGTAAATTATGGAATGAATAAGCGATGAATGCTATACGGATACAAGCATAATCAGTTTGATGATGATGGAAACTACATTTACCCTATTGTCATCATTCTGTTTGATACTAAAGCTAAAAATACGTGGTAGAAATGCTTCAGTGTA
>JAQFYD010001758.1:0-11222 GCA_034694225.1 Bourletiella hortensis
GGCAAGAAAGCCAAGAGCAGAGCGGCCATTTCATTGCTATTACTCTCCAGTGGTATTACACTAGTAGTGTGGGCATGAATGGAAACGTTTTTGCAATTTTGCCTTACATTTGCATTTGCAATTTTTCAACAGCCCCCGAACAATCTCCTCTAGCTATGCCTTGCCGACTGATGATCAAGGAACGTCTATCTGTCTCTCTCTCTCGCTCTGTGCAAAAGCTTTTCATCTCCAATGAACGTAAGACAGTAGTAGTAGTAGTGGTCCCATTCTTGTATACAATGGCTTCCCATATAAAGGAAAAGTGGTCGTCATGGTGTTAGCTTTTGTATAACAAGATACGCGCACTCAGTTGCCAAAAATCTTCCACTAAAACCCCTCATGTACACACTTCCCAAGGTTTTTTCTTCATTTCTCATTCATTTTAGTAGCTCCATGTCATTTACATTTTATGGAAATAACAGAGAAAATCAGTGGAACGTATCCCCAGGACGGGTTTTAGGGGATTAATAATTATTTCCAGCATAGTGCATAGTCCTAGGCAGCAGTTACTGAGCCAAGTCATGCTATTTTTAGCAACTGCTATACTATACAGAAGAATAGCTCGTATTGATTAAAGTTGGCCCCATTAAAGTGCGCGCGTAAATATTAAATTTTGGGAAAATGTGGGACAGTTATGATGATGCGTTTAGGGTTCAGGAGTCTTTTCATGCTGAGCAATATGGAGTATTAACAACGGAGCAACTTTAGCGAGAGAGCTGCGATTAGTTTTCTCACGTTTTCAGTTTACTGCTGCTACACCAAGCCGGGAAGGCTTAAAGCATTTAACCAGGAGGATTTACATGTAAATATAGGAAGAAAAACAATCTCATGACCATAATTTAAATAAAATACTTTGCTCGTACAAAGATCCTTGTATTAAATTTCTCAATCACACTTTGTGCGTCCAAACAAGAATGTTCCTCCTCCTTCTTCTTTCTCTTTAGCTACAAGCTTTCCTAGGAATTGTGTTGCGTTAGCAGAGCTCTAGCTACATGTGGAAACCTCCTGTTCAATGCTGTCATCATAACGGCTACTTCCCACAGCACTATTTTCGCCGTTATGAGCAGAGTCAACCGACGGTGAAAGCTGCTCTGTTCCTTGGAAATGAACCATATACTCGGAGCTTAAGTAGCTCCAGAGAATGTTCCATCATCAAGAAACTGCTGCACATAACCTCGGAGAAGAATAGCTACGAACGTGAATAGTAGTGTGTGGGCTTTTAAAAATTCACACTTTTCCCATCCACTCCTATAGATTACATTATAAAGTTATTACCTCAAGAGGAACATTGTGGCCTCCCGATTAGACTCTTATCATCATCAACTCTACTTCCACAAGAATGGCTTAGTGTTACAGCATACCGAATTTCTCTCATGAAGCGACACCCGGCACAGCCAAACCTTCATGGGCTCTAACATATTGGCAGAAGAGCAGACATTCTAACGGAACTGGTGCAGTATTTTAGAAGTTAACGGTACCAGACTTGCCACTAGGAGTTCCGAACTAGCAGCGCACATTTTCGTCCAGCTATTCAATGTAAAATTTAATGTGATGGGAAAATGGCTGATGGGAAAAAGTAAAGTGAGTTCGGCACTGGTGGCGAGGACAAAATAGAAAGACAGCTTTCTCGCATAAATGCTTCTGATGAGCTGCTCTTACACTACTACTGTCTAGCATGCCGGACATCTGTGGACTACAGAACGACGACAGACTGAATCAAGTAGAAAGTAAAATCGTGTACTCCGCTGCTCCGTCTCTCTCTCTCTCTTGCTTCTCCCAATGTCACAACAGTATTATCCATGAGAGCGTTCAGATTTAATCGGCACTAGATTAGCCACTCTTACTACTATATCACACCCTGTACTACTACAAATACATACGTTTGCTCTGCATTCATCCTCACAACGAAATTCCTTACACATCACACGTCTCAAGAACACGCACCCACTCACGTCCGTACGCATTATAACTAAAATGGATCCCTGCGTAGAAAATCCGTACTAACTTCACGGAATAAGTTCCCAGGGAAATCATCCACAGTATAGCAGCATCCTATCCTGAATCAAGTATAGTAGTAGTCCAAATTAATCAAGCTTTTCCCTTAACCAGATACACGTCAAAGCAATGCAGCACATAGACAAAATAAAGGGATCCCTTCAGACTCTTCTGTCATCCTTCATAACGGTAAAATTGTGGGAAGACGCTAAAACCCTTTTAAACATGGTTCAGGCACGGAAGGAAATTAATTGAGAAAAGTGTCATCGTAACCCCGCGGCTCTCCCCTCTTTCAGCCCTTTCTCAATGTAAACATCCAATCAACATCATACGCCTCCGTTTGCTCCGATTTTCAAGCATTCACCCACACAATCTAAGAAAGTAGTCTGGTCCAGAGATGTGTGTGTGAACGAGGTTGGGAGCGAAGGAGTAAGTTAGAACATGGCATAGTAGTAGCTGTATCCAGTACCATAGGAACGGTAATAAAAAAGGTCTAGTTAAAAATGACAATGGAAAAAACGGTCGGGAGGAGATGGCGATGACTATGAAGGAGCCAGGCAGTACTACACACATATAAAAGACGGAGACGAAGAAAGAACCAAGTGGATCCCTATCACATCACCATCACCATTACCGTCCCTATGGCCTCTCCGCTTTATGTACCAAGAAATCAGAGGATTCTTCCTATACAAACAAATCTCTCCGCATTATTACATACGTGACTCGTCTTCTTACTCTAGTATAACAGGCGGTCCACATAATCATATGTAGGGACTTCCCCATATAGGGGACTTACAGAGCATTATTTGGTCAAAAGAGATGGCCCTACATGCACTACTTCTAGCCCATATCTCACAGGTTATTCACAGTTATGGACCTTATTTATAGGCTCACTCCTTCCAACATATAGTATTATATACAGTCAGTCAGTCTTTGGAGACCGATTGAGGACACTACTTTACCTCACTATATTGACAATATTGCCGCTCACACACTGAGTGAAAAAGGAAGATGGCGAGTATAGGGCCGAATGGCATCTCTTTCTCTTTGCTCTTCTCTGTCTCTCTATCTATCTACACAGAGCGAGAGAGAAAGATCCTTTTGGCCAGCCATCATGATAGCCCATATAGATAAGACTTGGTTGGAAAAACACTTTGTGTGTGTGTGTGCAAGTTCCAGCAGTAGTAGCTACTACTCTACTCAATGTCATGTCATGTGAGGAACAGAGAGAAGCCCGATCCTGCAACTTGGTAATATAAGACGTGCCTTGAAAATCCATCCCAAAGCACACTATATATTTTTCTCACAGGGGGAACTTGCCATAGATCTGACTGGGAGTGAGCTTCTGCAAGATCCTGTAGCAGCCTCTATGTTATTCACACTTGTGAAACCTTGAGACCTTTATGTAAGGGGGAAATCATATGAGTCCCATCAAACTCTGTGTAGAATTTCCACATCTTTTCCTCTTACATTCATCATGCTTACCATGGCTGCTTCATGTATACACACGGCACTTGTGAGATGAGGAAGCGGGAGCAGAAGAAGAGGAAGAAGAACACTTATCGGAAATCTATTTGTCATACTTGAAAACTACTTTGTTTGGAAAATAAACTGCGGCTGATAAATAGAAAAACATACAGAACCGTCATTGAACACATACATGACAAAATCATTCTACAGACGATCCAAAAAACCCCCAACTGACAAAGTAAGTATTCCCCACCATTCCAAGTTTCCATAAAATTTATTGCATTTGATTCTATTCGATTTTAAGGGAACATTTCCAGTTTGAGAAACGCATTACAACTAAGGCCCAATGGAATAGATGCATTGCGAATGAAATGCATTGTGTCCCAGTGCAAGTGTTTCGAGGTCAACAGGAAAACTTTTGGTATTTTCTTCAGGGAAATTAACTGCACGTCGGGTCAACAATCCCATGGAGAAGCGAGACTTGTTTACAACCAACTCACATCCCCGACTCGACTTGTTGGATTAGCCGAGCAATTAGTTAAGCAAGTACAAAGTACATTGTAAAGACACTACTGGCGGAACTTTGTAGCTCCGCAAAGGCCATTATTGACCCATTAAGGGGGCCATTATCCAGTGAGAATTGGAAAGAAAATCAGACCGCCTTGCCGTTCTTTCGTCCTGACAACCACTCGCAAATCGTTGCTTAATGACCCAAAAAAGGAAGAAAAAATTCTCAACTCTTCTCCTGCTTCAATGGCACTAATCAGGACTCTTGTTTCCATGCACATACTACAGTTACATTCTCGTACTTTACTCCTCCTGCTCTTTCAAATTCCACATGTTTTCTCACCACCACCACTCACTGCGGAAGCATCTGGAGTTTAACCCTATTTTCTCATAAAGACGTGACAAGGGGAGAAGACGAAGAAGCGGCGAGAAAATTTTCAAATCCCAAATGAATTTTCTAACCCAGATGACATCCCAGCAGCCAAGAACCATTACGACAGAAAGTGACCGAGTGACAAACTGACATGAGAGGAGCGTCTAGTTTCTTCTTTGCTCTCTTGTGTCGCACACTAAGGAAAAGTAGCAGCAGTAGTAGTAGAAGTTGACAAAAAATGGGAAACAAATGGGCTAACATGTTCTTGACACATATGGCCTAGTTCTGACGTAGTCCTCCTTGGTGGTATGATGCTCTATTTCGGCGGTTACATGGGTAAGCTCTTTAGCTATGAAGTAGTTATGTTTTATAGAAACAATAGATCCGCTCGGCCTATCACCATATTGGAGCCGAGATATTTCACTACAGAAAATAATAATAAAATACACACAAGACAAAGAAAAAGAGTAGACGTCATCATCATCCTAATGACACTGTTATTGTTCCTGACCGATTACCGTTACGACCGCCCCGGCGGCAGCAATACAATGACAAAGAGCTCTTTAGAAACTCGATGATGATGGCCAGAAAGCTTCTACTCTTTACTTCCCATTAAATTATATGCTTTTTCCAGATGCGGAGAACGGGAAATGTGGGCAGTGCACAAAAAAGGTTAACTTTTCCAACAACTATTGCCGCTATGGAAACTAAACTTAGCTATCTCCCAGTTCAGTAATGCCCGTCTCCAGCTAAATGCGTGAACCGTGTTCAGCCAGACATTGCCCGAAACCCGCACGGCTTTAATTTTCCCTGTTGAAACTCGTATGATAAATAGCTATACGATTGAGCTACAAATATTCAATGCACATTTTGATGTGAGCGTGTCATACAGACAACTAACTGCACGTGTTGGCAAATAATGCTACAAAATCCAACTGGAATTCATCGTACTGTGAGATTGTGGAAATATAAATATCAAGTTAGATTTTCATGACAAGCAGCATTCGCTTTGTGTAAATAAATGAAAAACATTCTAAAGGGAAGCCTTTAGGCTGTCTATTTTACTATGCTGTCTCGTCCTCCCTCACTCGCCGGTCTCAGAGTTCGGCAGGAGGTATTTTTTGTAGATTCTTAAGATTTCCCTTTTCTCTTTCCCTCTAGTATCCTCCACGAGTCCCGCTTTCTCTCAACTTTGATGCCATTATAACAACGTGAGTTTCTTCCCTGGAAAAACCTGGCCGGGGAATCAAAAGACTATAAACTCAAAGACCTGCTCCATCCTTCAGTTCAGCTGCTTTCTCGGGTTCAGGGAAAATTTGCAATGCAAAAAAATGTCGCTCCTCCAAGCTATGTGCGGCACTAGTTACGCCGTATGCATTCTGTTTCATCTCGGGAGCTATATAGTCTTGTATATAAGTGGCAATTTTATACTACTTGAGCTGGAATAACTATTTTCTACGAGCTCCCTTTACGGCTTCCATAAATGTACTTTCTTCCCTTCAAGCCTCATGACCCTTGTGGAGAAGACAACTTTTACCTTCGTTTATATTGTGCACATATTTTTTACATCTGGGTAATTTGTGTGCATGGAAATATATTCAGAGGAAAACTTTCCTTCAATCCTATGGCAAAGTTAGTAACATCTTTCGGCTTTCTCCGTCTTCTTCCTTGACTTTTTCTCGAGGTAGTAGTAACATCGGGACAAGTTTGCTGACTCGTCGTTCGTTCTTATGACCGAGTAAAATTGCTAACAATTAGTCACAGCTAAATGGCAAAAATTTTTCTAGATTACGGCCACGGCCTCCTCATATTTTTGCTGCCCACAGGAGGGATACCGATCGACTGTACATAGTAGCTATAGCCATGTTAAACTCCCTAGAACTGACCCACAGACTTTGGCCAATAAAACTGGCAAATAATTTAACACAGACGACCAAACTACTTTTTCGTATTTCTCAAAGTCAAGTCATGGAGGAGCAATACTCAATTCCGAGATTAACGAGTGAGATTTGGCGAAAAAAATTCTGCAAACTTTCACGCCCTGAATATTAATGGTAGAAATATTCCAGGCTGATCTCCACGATCAACAGCAGCAGCAGCACTTTAGAAAGTAAATGTCACGTAGGAAATTACACTCGGAGGAAATTGCGGAATTTTCTCGACTAAGACTTGTTACGACCGCGACAAGAAATATCTTAATGTTCACAAAATCTTAAGATTAAGACGGCAATAACGTCGAAAACTGTAGGAGCGGAGAGGAATGAGAAATTTCCGAACAAAGAGACAAAGAATAGCATTGGGGAAGGGATTTGAGAGCAGAATTTAAATTCAAAAATTAAGAGAAAAGCAGAGAGAGACAGAGAGATAGAGAAAGGTTTTATCAAAGAGTACAGGAAAATTCCAAAGTCGAGAACGACGTACCTGATTATAATAGTAATCCGGAATTAATTGTCATGCCCATAATGGAGCAGGCGGCGGTGGCCTCCTGGGGGCCGGGAACGGAGGTGGCGGTCGGTTCGGCGGTGGGAAAGGTGGCACGTACAAAGGGACATTGACGGAATTTGAATTCAGAGTTGCTGAGCCTACTGGAGGTGGTGGAGGAGGACACACCGGTGAGGACCTTAGTGTTCCACTACGGGGCTGAATTGTGTGATGATGATTATGATGACTATTACGATGAAGGGAATTAAACTGGGAACGATTTGTCAGAGTACTGCTCGTGTAGGAAATCCTCGGCTCCGGAAGTGCACATCTTAGCTTGGCCCAAAATAATTTATCATTGGCTGACAGGACGGTGGCAGAGCGAAGACAAACCCTTAGATCCGGGTCAAGATCTCTTGTGGGAAGGTCACCCAATGTTACGGCAATCAGTCGGTTTTTCTTGCCCCTCAGGGCAGCATGTAATGCAGATTTGAATTCAAATCGACACCACTCACTCTGTAAAAAGTTTTTACTCAGCACAATTATTGTCTTTCTACTCGACTCCACAGCTTCTACGATTGTGTCTGCAATGTAGGCTGATACAGGGAAATCTTTGTAATGAAGACATAATCGATATGCTGCGGACTGGTCCGGCTGCTGGAGCTCCGTGGCCAGGACCTGAGATACCCAAGCCTCGTCCTTCACACTGTAAGCCACATAAGCATCGTACAGCTTTTCACGGTCATCCTCCAGTGTTGTCTGATAGCACTGCAGGGGACACTTGGACACGGCCCAAACTCGTAGACTGTTCCGCTTCCGACACAGGGCCACGAGCAGACTGCCAATTAGTAAACAAATTGCCATGACAGCAGCTAGGAGAGGAAGATACGGCGGGAGGTTGCTCTGGGGCGCCTCCACTGCTCCGGACAGAGCTGTAATGTCCGAACACTTGGTCCCGTTCATGTAGACCAGAGAAAAGGGCCGACCATTTAGTAGACAGTTGACACCGGAAGCATCCATTAGTTTCGCTTTGTTTGCTTGTATCCATGGCACTGCCGAACTTACATAGCCACACTCGCAGCTCCAGGGATTCCCAGTCAGTCCAATCTCTACCAAGTAGGGATTCATACTAAGAGTCCACATGGCAAAACTCGTAAGCTGATTACCATCCAATTTCAGTACTTCCAACATTCGTAAATTCACAAAAGTATCGTTTCCAATAAAACTGATCTGATTTGACTGTAAGTAAAGCTCCCGAATGCTTTCCAATGGTTCAAACTCATAGCCCTCCAGTTCCCGAATAAAGTTGCTCTCCAAGTGCAGGATTTCCAGTCGTTTCAATCCACTGAATGAATTATTCTGAATTCGCCCGATCCATGAGTTATTGAGGTAAAGCACTCGCAAATTCTTTCGACCGATGAACATATGACTGTTCAGTTCTTCCAAATGATTTCCATCCAAGTACACTTCCGTGCTGTCCATTGGAATTCGAGCGGGGACAGCAATGTGATCCCGGCTGGCACAGTCTACAATATTGGCTGACCAAGTATCGTCATGGTAACAGGTGCAATTGCCCGGACAGGTCATTTCACAGTCACAGGCATCAAATTCACAGCAGTGACAGAGGGCAAAGCAATGGGTCTTGTAAGAACAAAGGAATTGAGAAGCATCTGCGTCGGCGAGTGGGACAAAATATTTATCACGGTGATAGACCAGCTTGCAGTAGACACTGTCCAGATCCATCACTCTTGGGTGCTGCCTCAAATGGTCCAGTTTATTAATCCGTTGGAGCCATTCCATGTTACAGTCACAGAGTATCGGGTTACCCGCAATATAAAACTCTGGTAACATCTTGTCCATTGGAATGGGTGCCAGCTGGAGAGCCTTAATATCCATCGTCTCGATCTGGTTAGCAAAAATGTCGACGCGGGAAAGGTTGACTTTTTTATAAAATGTGTGCGGCTCCACAAATGATATCAAATTGTCATTCAAAAATATATTTTCCAGGCTGTCAGGAATGTTATTAGGACCGACTCGGGGGATCCTATTGAAACTGGCGTCAAGTGTGGACAGTCTGAGATCTCCGGTGCCGAAATAATTTCCTAAATCTGTGATCCCATTCTTGTGAATATCCAGCCATTGTAGTTGTTTGGGGATGAGTGCATAATCAAACCAGGTGAGATGATTATCCGATATATTGAGCCAAATTAAGTTGGGAGACTGAGCAAAGAGGTTACTAATATCTGTGAGGTAGTTTGCGTCCAGACGAACAGCCTGAAGATTAGTATTAGAATCGAAAGAACCCGGTTCAACGGACTGGATTCTATTACGCGCCAGATTGAGTACCTTGAGGGACGGGAGATCTTTGAGAGCATCCTTACTGACGTTGACAATTCGGTTACCCGTCAGCCGGAGTCCGTATAAATCGGGGAGCCCAACCAACCGTGGTGACTCCAATTGTTCTATTGTATTCTCACCCAAGTCTACCGTCTTGAGCAGCGTCAGGTTCTGTAATGCTCCGGGCAAGACGGCAAAAGCATTTCCATTCAAGTTGAGATCTTTGAGACTGGAACAGTTGTGAAATGCAGCTGGGTGGATTCCCGTGATTGCGTTATTGTCCAGCGACAGAGTTGACAACACAAAAAGTCCATTGAGAGCCGTCGCGTCGATGAACTGAAGCTTATTGTGGGACAGAATGAGCGTGTGCAAATTGTTCATGGCAGAAAAGGTGTTCCCATCGATCACTTGGATCCCATTGTGTTCCATACTGAGTACTTGTAAGCTATACAGGTCCGCGAAAGCTTCCGGATTGAGATGTGACAGTCGGTTATGGCCCAGACGAAGCAGAACAAGCCGAATGAGTCCCCGGAATGAACCACTATTGTTCATCCATGTGGACGTCAAAATATTGTGACTCAAGTCCAGCACGACCAACTGATCCAGATTTGCAAACAGACCAGGAGGAATGGTTGACAGGGAATTGTTCTGTAGATAAATCTCTGTCAGTTCTTTACTGTCCTGGAACAACTGAGCTGGAAGCGCCACCAGTTTATTGTCAGCAAAATTCAGGATCCGCAATGATTTCAACCCTTGCAAAGCCCGGTCGGCTACATTTGAAACCTCATTCCCCTGCAAATGTAGCTCCTTTAGATGGTTCAAGCTTGCTAGTCCTCTGGCCGGGAGAACAATGAGCCGGTTGTATGACACGTCCAGAACCTGCAGTCCGATTTTGCACGATTTCAATGATGATGATGATGTTGATATTGATGATGATGATAATTCAGTCTCAGCCTCCTTGAAACTCAGGTCAGATATATCTTGAAGTCGATTTAAGCTCACGTTTAAATATTCCAAGCTTGCTAAAGGACAAAATAATTTCTCAGGAAAGGTCCAAATATTATTCGCACTCAGATCGATCCTCTCCAAGTTTGCCACTGGCTGGAAGACACCTGAAGCAATCTCAAGACTCAGGGCTGGCCAGGCTGTATTGTATGTGCGAATGGTCAGATTCTTTAGCATACTCAGCCCGGAGAAGACCCCAGGATCCAGACGGGAAAGTTTGCAATGCTCAATGTGCAAAGAGCCCAGGCGGATCAAATGGGACAAGGACTCGGATTGGAGTGAACTTTGGTAAAAAATCACATCAGAGCATTCTAGATTTAAGGAGGTGATGGAATCTCCAATGATTTCACTAAAGTTTGTTTTATCAAATTCACTATTGATCGTCCGTAGACGACACGAGAGGGAAATGTCTGAACTTTGACCCCCCACCGTAAATTTCTCACAGTCTTCTGAAAATTTACTCCATGCAACTGGCAAACAAATCAAGCAGTTCACCATCAGCAGCAGAAACGTCACTGATAACGGACCCAATTTACGGCCCATATCTTTTCGCCGGGTCCTTCCCATTTTTCTCGCTAATATTGCCACTACTGCTGCTACTGGCCAGTCATTCTTTAAGCGTCTTCTCTTATTTTTCACTCACTTGCATTCACACACTACAGACACACAGAAGTACAAACTACAAACATTAGCAACAAGCATTCACAGTTTCCTACGTATTTCCAGTAGTAGTAGACAGACGTATCCGCTCGATTTTCATTATGATTTCCAGAAATTAAGGTACTTTCTTTTCTCTGTTATGTGACAGGTTATTACACTTTTGCCTTTCGTACGGCTGCTGAAATATCTTGCGGGGAATTTTGCTCTTTTCCTTTTCAAGAGGGGGAATGCTACTCGTTGGTATAGTTGCTCGGTCGGGAGGTTTCCTAATTTTATCTCAGTTCTGGAGGTTTTGTCACGCCTCAAACCCCATTACCGTTACATGATGCCATTTACTTATGATGATGATGTGATGATGTGTCTGGATGCGTTGTAACGTTGAGAAGATGATCTGAAAATTAATTTATTTTTCCTC
>JAQFYD010001759.1:0-11221 GCA_034694225.1 Bourletiella hortensis
CAGAGTGCAAAATTCTCTTGTTTTTCACCTAGACCCATAACAAAGGTCTGCAGGCTTTCGTACTCTTTTAACACAATATTGAAATCAGTTCTGACAACTTGACAAGGTCAGAACATGGAAGAAGCTAGAAAATTATGGGAGCTTACTTTTCTATGCGTAAAAAAACCTCCATTGTGTCCCTGTTGGTCAAATTAAACGAAGCAGCGTGGAACGCCTCTGTAATTAATACTGAGTTGAGCCCTATCTGTGAGAGAAGACGCTACTGTTCGTTTTTGTGCCATGTGCGAAAAGTATGGAATTAGTTTCCCACACTGTGTACATTCAGTATATCTAAGCATACTGAAACTCAATCCAAGGTGGTCCTTCATAATTGTGCGGATTTTTTACTGATTGCAGTAGCGTTGTTCCATGCTCATCGCACGTCAATCACAGACCTTTGGTTTGATTTTATAGCGTGTCAAATAAAAGCGTGTCACCATCTAAAACGCACACGAGGTAATCAAGTAAGTTTTAACGAATTTAATGAAACTTATGAATATGGCTTTCCTATTCCCTGTGTTATGAAGTTCTGCGATCGTGGGATATGGGTCAAAGCAGCCTGATGGCCTGGGCTCGATCGTGATTTAAGGTAGTTTTAGGCCTTGAGAGAACAAATAAATTCAATTGCAAGCAAGATAATTCACTTATTTTTATTGTTAAATGCGTACGAGCATGCTGTCCTTTACTGACAAATTCTAAAGCCTGCACAGAACCTTTGAAGCGACACAATTTTGAATGTTAGGGCAACTTTTTTTACAAAACGAATACATATGTAAGTCAAGATACCATTAAAAAAGTATTAAAGTTTGAGTTGCATAAGACAGGAAGATAATCTTCTCATTTCCTCATCCAATGACTTGAATTGGTGTGAAGTTTTTGTACCCACCATACCATTCTGGTAGGGATTCGCGAGGGAAATGTCGCAAAACTCGGGGCAGCCATTGTGCCTTATTGTTGCCATAGATTTCTGCCCTTGCAAATAGGGTCCCAAGCACTGGTTTCACGATGTTTATGAGAGTTTCCGTCACATAGTTTACTGTTCAGAATAGAAAATAAATGCACTCATGTTTAACTCATGAACTAGTTTAACTTTGATTGAATCGAACATACCATTGATGACGACTACGAGATCAAAATGCTCTTCGAATAGCTTCACATAATCTCTGGCCAGTTTCAACAAGAAACGAATTGCTGGAACGAAAAATATGATTGTAACGCTTATGCTCTGATTGATTCCTGAACCGTCAAAAATATTGCATCTGTTTCCAAACAATTGATTTTATTTTCAACTTACTGGGAATTTGAGCATATTGAACCAGACGAAGCCCGTCAAAATCCAAAAGCAGAGCTAGAGTTTTTCCGTCAGGGTTTTTCAACGAATGACTGTCAGTCCAGAGTCGACCGGCATACTTGCAGTATTTTTCAAATTCTTTCAAAACTGCTGGTCCCATATTCACCAGCTTCAACATGTCGTACTTGCCCAACTCAGCAATCCAGACTGCAATAAAAGCAACCGAAATTTAGTAAATATCGCTCAAAAATTTGGCAAATCTCAAACTGTAAAACTTACTTGGTCTGTCCTCATAGTCAAAACCACTTAGATAGCATGGATAATTTTTCGCAAAGAACTCCGGCGGTTTCCATGTTCTTAGGTCTTCAGTCAAATCCGCTTCAGTTAGCTGTAGTAAAATCACACTATTGCTACTAATGTTGGCAAAAGAAAGGCCCATAGGTAGCAACTAACAGGTTTCCAGGAGTTGGCGAAAACGTTATCCACATCATTTTCCGTCAAGTTTCTCAAAATGGTCGCAACGTTTCCATTAGTTTCTCCACCGTTCACTACTGCACCATTATTCCATAAGCTAATTATAGTACTTAATATGAAAATTACTAAAAAATGTTCCATTTCCCCAAAGGAAGCACAGCGGCTTGGAAAAATAAAGGATGCGAAACACCAGCTGCCAGAAAAATGAGCAACATTTATCTGGAATGGATCTACCTCAAGATTGCATATAGTTTATCTGGGACCAAAAACCTTCATCGTGATTACTATAAGCATACACAAAGTAAAATCGCCACAATATTTTTTTCACTTTCATTATGTTTTTCTAGGAGGAATGCTCTAATGGCACCCCTGAAGGAAAATGAAAATCTAAGAAGGAGCTCTAATGCCACTGGACTGGTTCGAATATAAAAACAAAGACCTCGCCAACTGAAGGAGATTTAGTCTCCAGTTCGACATACTTTCAAGTTCAGAGTTAGATACTCAACATTATGGCTGGCGGAAAGTTCGTTTAATGATTGGTCTATATGCATGACAACCAGTTTGGGAAGTGCATCATCAAATAATATGTATACGGTGCCATTTCCTCTAGAATTTTGTTCTAGCCGACTAGGACGCCACGTGCCTGAACATGTTTAAGCACTGTGATAAAAATGTAAGAAATTGCAACAATTACATAAAGGTGTATGTAGATTATTTAGTCTCGGTTGGGATGAAATCTCAATGCCTTTGTGCGCAAAAAAAATCGAGTAAAATATCAGAGGCAGCGTAAATAGTCGTTATAGGGCAAACATAAAAGAGAAAAGGAACATATTCTTCATTTATTGCTGTGAAATTATAGTTATTACGTGAAAGATCGAGTCCCTGATGTTTTCTTTTGCTACTTTATGGTTAAATGTGTATGCTAAATGAGGCAACAGGCTCGTAACGGAGGTCAAATAGCTGTAACCTTTCATGTACGCATGATAGCTGATTCTGAGGGGACGGCAATGACTTTTTGTTTGGCAAAATTAAAAACGAGGATTGCAACGATAGTAATTAATGATTATTGCTGGATGATGGCGTAAAACGCATAAAAATAGTGCTTTAGGAAGCTCATGAGCTTCCATGGGCTTTTTGTAGGTCACAATATATTTTAGTTGTGTTATTTTTGTACCAGCTACATGCCTGATCACCCAAGACCGATAAGGAGGGATCATATAGGGCATGAGTAGTCAGAAATTTATGGTCATGAAGAATTTTGTCGAATGATTCATTTTCACAGCATGTCAGCTTCATGGAAGGCATTAAAAATCAGTAAAGAAGCATGAGTCAAGCAGTGACTCCTGTGATAAGATAGGCCAAACTTAAGACGTAGATTCAATCATCTTGGAGACAAACTCATGAAAATTTAGATAGGCACTCAGTTAATTATTAGCAGTGTTCATAGAAGCACCAAGGACTTCAGTCTCATCTAAACTTTTTCAACAAATTTACCAAAATGGGCCTTTACTTCAGAGCAGCGGTGGTTATTTTCGTGTTGACGGTAGTAGCAGCGTCTCAAACGGAAGCTGGACCGGTGCCAGACGTTGAGTGGGATGACATTCGAGACTGGGCGAGAACTACTGCTACAAACTCTTATTCTTCAATCAAGTAAGCATTTAAAAATATTTCCCCGAAATCCTTTCGATTGAGTGGATTGCTTAGTTGTTAAGAGTTGTAAGTTCTGTGTTATCTTGTTCTGTAAATGGACTCTAGACTCAGAATATCTGGCTACATGTCACACTGAAGCTGTCACGAAGCTTTGACGATAATGGGGGCGTCATCTTGGCGCTTGAGGAGTTTACAAACCATACAATTTTGACGGATTTCTTTATTTTCTTACAGGCAACGGGCTGGCGAAGGATGGAAATATCTTCAGTGGGGAACAAAGAAGGCTGTAAATGCTGCCAAAAGCGGACTGGATAGGCTGGACAGGCGAATCAGCGATCCGTATGAGAACAAATACTCTCCATAATCTGGCAGCTGCTTCACCAACCGTAGCTCTCTTATTGTGCTAAACGAATGTGGCTATTGGGTCGTAACCCAAAAAAGTCTGAAAAATAGTTGTATCGTTTCCTTAAAGCTGTAAGTCAATAAATTTCCAACGATAAATTCGATGCTGACACCCTCAAAGTCTTAAAAATTTGGCTCTCATCATTCCCAAGGCAGGCACGCAGTTTTATTACATTGAAAACGAAACGGTAACTTAATCACAATGGAAAGTTAATTGGCCAGTATTAAGGCATCACTTTGTATGGAGTAAAATTTTTGTAACCGCCGTACCAGTCGGGAAGTGATTCACGGGGAAAGTGTCTCAACAACCGAGGGAGCCACCTGGTCTTGTCAGTGCCAAATATATCGACCACTTCCCATGTTTTACCCAGGACAGGTCGAAGGAGCGCGAGAGCAGTCTGTGTCACATAGTTTGCTGTGGAATTAAGAAAAAGAAAACGATGTAACAGTTGAATTCCAGTCATGGCATAAGCTAAAAACAAGTTCCAGAAAGACTTACCGTTTAGTATCGCAACATATGCAGTCCCTTCTTCTAGTAATTTCTTGTACCGCCGTCCCTCTCGTAGCAAAAAAGTTATGCCTAAAATTGAAATAATCCATTTACTTTTGGTTGATTATTATAAGTCTTAATGCTGGCCTTAAAATGGCAGCTTCGCTTACTGTGAACATCGGCAAACTGCTCATATTTTAGTCCATCCATGTCAACGATAAAAACGGCATCCTTATTTTCGGGATCTTTCAACTTGTAGGTGTCAACAATGGCGCGGCCGGCTTGTGCCATCAGCTTCGACAGTTCGGCCTCGGCGTCGGGTCCCTGCTGTAAAGCAGCGCGTAGGTTGTACTTTCCCGCTTCAGCAACCCATGCTACTCGAACATTATCATTGAGTTAGTATCATCATTCCACTATTTAAATTGCATTTTCTGAAACTGAAACTGGGCTTACTTGGACGGCCTTCGAAATCCAGGCCACTCATATAATAAGGAAAGTTCTTTTTCAAATATTCCGGTGGTTCCCAGGATCGCAGATCGTCCGTCAGAGCATCAGAAGTTTCCTGAATATATCCACAAGAATTATTGCTTGCACTAAATGCTTATCCCTAGAAATCAGTTCGAAAAACGAAAAACGAGAATAAATGCCTTACCAATTCAATTCCAGCGTCATCATTTCCAATTTCATTTACTGTATTTATGGCATTGTTAGCGAGACGGACATCAGACTCACTTTGTCCTATACTAATGTGGACAACGAAGCAAATTCCACTGGTAATCAGCACAAATAAAGTCAAGTAGTTCATCCTGCCTTTTCATGTACGAAACTGGAATAAACTGCAGGTAAGACTGCACCCGAATGCTGCGAAGGCATGCGCGACAAGAGTTTCCTCCAGTATTCAATTTAATATTTTTTACTCAAGGAAAATGATTATAATTTTAGGAAGCCCATTTCCTTGAAACAGGTCTATCTCCAGCGTTTTTGTAGCATCAAGCTCGAGCAAAAAAAACCTCGAACCCTACAGCGCAAATATTGTTCAGAATTCTTCTCACGCTTGAGTTCATTACGTTCGTAGGATGATTCACTCCCGCACCAGGAATCTAAAGCTGTCTAACCTGTTTAATGCCTAATTTTTCAAGGCCTGCTCCCAGGTCTGTATCTTTGATCTATAATTGCAAAATGATTCACATGAGGATTTCTAGGCACAACCTCCTCCCGGCTCTAGTGTGTCAGAGTGCAATGATGCATATATAGCTACGCTTTAGAAAAAATTAGCCTGCATTTTTTGTGGGCGACCTCTTTTTATGACTATTTGGTGCACGTGAAGCTACACATCACATGCTGCGAATAAGGATGCAGTTGCTGGAAACCGCAGCGCCACCTGGCATTTGGCATCTGGCATGCAATGTTCTCCTGCAATACACTGTCCAATGAAAAATGATTGCACTACTTTGATAGCGTTTATAATCTAATTACCGGTGGTGCTAAATATTCGGCAGCGGTAGTTGTAATTAGTCAGAGTCATTGCATATAGTGCGTAAAGGTCATCAAGGATCCATCAAATCTCATTTCCTTTGGGTAAACATTAAAACTTGAGCAACCGGCAGATAAGATAATGCCGGATAGTAAGACGCAGATTGAATCAACTCTGCACATGCGAGGCAGGATGCACCATGCAAGGTGACACGATAGAATTCTAGTACTGAATTGGATTTTGTGCCACAATATTTTACTCTAGCTCCCGGCATCATGGGTAAGTGCACGAAAATAGCAATAATGGCCGTCTGTATCGCCCTGGTCGCGATTTGTTCGGAAGCCAGTGCGTCCCCCGTGGATGGAGATAATGGAAATAATAATTGGGAACATTTTAAAGAATGGTTTCAGAATGCCTACGGATTCGTCAGGTCAGTACATTGATCAAGTCTTCTAAATTAATAATAGTTGCTTCATTGAAGTCAGCATTCAAGCTCGTAGTTTCCGGTAGCAGCATAGGAATAGCAAGTACAACCTTAAAAATTGTTTGAATTCAACTGAACGAAGCTGATTGTGGAATGTGATTTTAGTGAAAAAGCGGGCGAAGGATGGGATTATTTAAAATGGGCCACAAAACACGTAGTTAATGCAGCTCGGCATGGACTTGAATATGTTGACGACCACATTGAGGATCCATTCAATAAAACCAAAAGCGAAGTTGGACCGTAAATACGTGCTGATTCATTACAATGAGATTTCTAGAACTCCTTTATCTTACAACTGTTGCCATAGAGGTACAATGTTTATAAGTTATACTCTCAAACTATGCATGGTTTGAGTGTCATGCGTTACTTGGAATAAATTATGCAATAAATAATAGTTATTGCTGCATTAAATTAATGACTACATCAGTCTCAGTTTTAGTTCATGGAAAATCCTTGGTGTTTGCCGTAGTTTCTTGTTGTCATTCAGATGAAGATATTCAAGGGTAAACTTTAACCGGCGTGAAATTTTTCAATCCGCCGTACAACTCGGGTAAAGAGTTTAGCGGTAACCGGCGGAGTAGCTTTGGAATCCAACGTGATTTGTCAGTACCAAATACATCGATTATTTCCAAAGCCCGTCCTAAAACTGGTCGCAGGATATTCACGAGGGTTTGGGTTACGTAGTTTGCTGCAATAAATTCGTCGGTAAAATTAAATTTAGCAAGCATTAAACCTCGTGGAATTAATGAATGAGCAGAAACCATAGTAACGTGGTGCTTACCATTGACTATAGCAGCGTAAGCAGCTCCCTCTTCCAGCAGGTTGAGATAATATCGCACAAGTCTCAGCATGAAAGCCAAAGCTAAGAGTGAAACAAAATCCATTAATTTATTAGTCACAAGTTTTTATGGAATATTTTTGACTTGAAGCCATTGGCTTCCTAAAATCTTACTCTGAATATCAGCAAAATATTCATATTTGAATCCTTCTATGTCTGCAATAAAGATGACTTTGTCTCCCTCGGGATTCTTCAATTTTGCACTTTCTGATATTATTTTTGCAGTCTGTGCAGCATACTTCTCAAACGCAGCTGTAACTTCAGTTCCTTTGGATACCAACTCACGAATGTTAAATTTTCCCACTTCAGCAATAAAGACTGGAATCGGATGATGAAAAAAATCATTAAATTCTCCAACTTTTGTTATCAAAAACTGCAAGGGGATCATTACTTGGCCGATCTTCGTCGTCGAACCCGCTGAGATAGTACGGAAAGTTTTTCTTTATGTAATCTGGAGGCTCCCAATTGTCAAGACTGTTATTTAATACATCCTCGTATGTCGCCTGGCAGTAAAACAGAAACAGAATTTTCAGTATTCTCTGCAACTTTTGTACTGAAGCGAATAGCAATCGCAACTTACCATTTTGTCGTTTTCCGCAATATTAACAATTTCATTTAACGACTGATTAGTAAACAGACGGCTGACATTTTCCGGTACAGATTTTTCGTCCGCTTGGGTAAGCGTAGAACACCATGCGATTAGACTGCAGGCTAAAATCCAAAACAAAACTTGCATACTGATTTTTCCCAATAACACCGAATATCACGTAGCAGCGCACAAACGAAAGATGTATTGTTACGTAGGTTTGTTTACAGACTGGCTTGCGTGCATCTTCTTTGCAACATAGATCCACGCTTCCACTGCCTTACGATTGCAAAAAAATTAGGAAGCAAATTTTTCACCTTGTACTTCTGTAGCACTATACAAATGCAGCAAAGGAGTGTACGGTACCTTCGTAGTTCCGAGGCGTTTAGGGGTTAAACTGATGATGAAGTTGCTATCGAGGTTGCAGTTCCAATAGTGAAAACGTCCACACGATAGGGGCACCCGTTTAGTTGGTATGTTTACTGAATTCGTGCAAGAATGGGCATGAGAAGACTATAATGCATAGCAAAAACCGGTTTTGTTATAATGACAACCCACATAGCATACAAGAATTCAGGTGCTCCGGATGTAATAATTTTAACCTTGCACATCAGATTTGCAAATACTACGCAATTTCCTTCATTCCTGTCTCACCAGGCAAGGTCCAGTAAAAACATCTTCGCTTACGTAAACGAGCTCCACGTCTGTGACGCCACAGTCCAGGTTTTCCATAAAACATGATTTTGCAAGGAAGTAGTTTCGAAAATGGCAGACCCTTGCCATTGGCTACGCGAATTCGTTGTCACCTTTGCCTTGTGTTCGCACCTTCATTGGGTGATATCTGATAAGTCTTGTCGGGAAGCCTATTCCCAGGTCACTGATTCAATTAAAGCAGCAGAGCAAGCATTGAACGTGCCTGAGGCCATCACCGTAATGGCTGCCTCCAAAATTTTTCCAAGTTTAAGGTCACGTAAAGCTCTCAAAGCAATGACATGAACAATAACAAAGCATGTTTTTGTGTTTACATGTAGCTATTTGCGTTCTCGCATGTAGTGAGAAGAAATCACGGGGCAACTGCCACCAAGGAACAAATGCAGCCTTCGTCCGGTTCAGGGACGTGCACATAGAAATCCATTGAAAAATGAACCCTCCGACCTCCAATGGGAGGTTCAGTGACAACTAAGGTCACACAAGTCGTCAGTTGTTTGCCAGAATTTGCAGTTTTTTGGATCTATTTTCTCTAAAAATTTCTCTCCAAAAGAAGAAAAAATTCCACCCCTTTGAGTGCAACATTTATGAAGAATTTCGTCTCTAATTACAACTATCATTAGAGCATCACCTGATCTACAATTTTGTGAAAGGCACCTGCGTGGAATCGGTTAACTGACCGCAAGTCCTTCATTCATGATTTTTATTGTGAGAAAAACAAATGACAGTAATCTGTATAACAAATAATTGCACAACCCTTGACACTGATCTCTTTTTCTACTGAGCAACTGACTGAGATTACCTCAATTCACCACTATGAATGAGGATTGCACAAATAATTCAAAAGTTTCGCATTACTCATTCGAAATTGCATGTTTATACAAGTTCCGTCAACAACCAGATGCTGCGCTCCATTTTCCTAACATGAATTCTCCCTGTGAAATTATATATTATACAGATGACTCGTTTTGTAATAATCATCATACAAATAAATTATCATCATCATCTGTAGCTAGTGTATTAACCTCTGAAAATAAGGCAACAGGGCTCAGTCATCAGGAGTAACATACTGACCTATTAGCAAGCTACAACTTTAGCCCAGCGTCCCTAAATTCCTGTCCCACACTTTGCCTTATAACCCCAAAAAACTCTTTTAATCCTTCCTTTATTGTTATTGCTTCCAGCAATATAAATTCCTTAATAGCTATACGAAGAAGAAATTTTAGCTGCACCCAACAACGTTTTTCAGGTAGCAAAAGAAGGCTGTCTAGTGGTAGCTAATCACGAAGGTACAACTCCCAGCTGTAATAACTTTATGCATTTATATGAATGCGGAATAGGAAGCATTGTTGTCTGCATGCTATAAATACACGGCAGGAATGACAGGCAGGAGTGAGCGTGTATGGTAAGCAGTAAGCTCATATGCTAAACCTCACAAGGCCAAGGGCATTATTTCTTTATCACGTAAGCCATAGCTATAGCTACGGTCCATAAATAATTTTACCTTTAAACACCTCAAGCTACTCACTAAACTTGGCCAAATACTGAAACAGTTGCTGTCTCCATGCATGCACACACTAGGCCAATAATTAATGCATCTTGTCATGATCAGTTGTGAAAGTCAAATCAAGTTGGTTTTCGTCGAAAAAAAACGTCGAATCGAAGCCATAATTTGTAATTTAGATGATCAAGCAAGCAGATGGATAAGAGCAAAGGAGTTATTACATCCATTTTTTACAAAGGAAGACAGTCGTTATACAAGTTTTATACGCACACTCTGCGACCGAATGAGCGAGCAAAATACCTTAAGTAACCTACGTCAGCATATTTAATATTACGACAGCAAAGCAAGCACGATGTTCTTGGCATGAATGGCAACACTATAGCTACATAATATACCATCATTGCTCCAAGGGATAATTCTCTCTCTCTCACTTGTTTCCATATAACTTCTAAATAAATGAGAGCTTCCCCTATAATGGGACAAAGAAAAGAAGTCAAGTAAATGATTTTTAATCTTCTTAGCATAGAAGAGCCTTCTACTGACCGACCAGTTTCGTGCTTTTCTCACTGCCGTGCAGACAGACTGTCTTCTGTGGGAACGTGAGTAGAGCAATGTAAAGTGGCAACAAAGGCGCAGTTTTAACCCGCACGTGAGGTACAGTGGAGTTAGGACCGTTCGTGAGTACGCCAGTCCAGTGTTTCTTAAGGCAGCATTGGCACCTATCTTATAGAAGCAAACAAAAGAAGCTCATTAGATTTGGACTGTACTTTCGACATCTTATCTGCAAAAGTGTGTGGAAACCCTTTGGAAACATTTTATCACTTGACGTCTTTCTGTTAAACCGCAGTTCATAACGTTGTGCATCTTGAGGTGACCATTAGTTTTTTTGCTGACTCCGCAGAGAGACCGAAAATCTATCCGTGTGACAATAAGCGAGTTAATTTTATTGGTGTGACTTCCTTCACAATTCATACGCCTTTCCACAGGCAGTAGCTCCACAGCTTTTTGACTGTTTTACTCAAGGAATTTTTTGCTCATACTTTCCAGCCTCATAGAAAATTTCATTCATGGATCCTATCAGCACATCGACTGAGGCTAGCCTGACAGCTGAAGTTGAAGACGAAGTCAACGAGATCAGTGACTACATTTCCACAACATACAAGTATGTTATTTTTTGTTTGGATAAATAGCTCTTATGTAACAATTAATCAAAGTTTCTGATCTAAATACATGCATACATGTTCAGCGTCATGGGAATGAGGGGATGAATTTTATTGTGAA
>JAQFYD010001760.1:0-11219 GCA_034694225.1 Bourletiella hortensis
CAACCTTGTACCAAATTTGATAATTCAGAATTGCTAATAGGATCAGGCTTATCCCAAATAATTATTTCATTACTTTTAATTAAAAATCGTTTAATGTTACTCTTTTTCTAGTTTTTTAAATTTTTCTTGTCCTGCAGGAGGTAATTTTCTGGTAACTAAAATTTTCATAAAATATTAAGCTTTTTACAATAGAGTTTTAAATATAAGTTTAATATTTTTACATAAAACTGTATTAATAAAATAGATAGTATTTAATTTTCTTTTTACTACTCTGGCCTTAAGAATGATTTTTGAAGCTTTATTTATTACAATTTGTACAACCAAAAAGCGACACTAAAAACAATAAAAGTCATTAAAGAGTAATCAAAGAAACTTTATTTATCATATTTTTTAAGCCTTAGATAAAAATGCAACACCTCATCAAAACCTGAACAAAATTTTATGAAGATTTAAACAAAGATACAGATTATCTATATCAAAGGAAGAATACAAATATATAATTATGTATCATTAAAAGATAGTTTTGAATTTGTAATTTGTTCTAATTCGTTTTTAAAAAGAAAAACTTGCCTTTACTAAGACATATATGTTGGTTTTTTGTCTTTAAGTAAAATTTGTAAAAATATTATTCTTTAAATTAAGCTATATCGCTATATTAATTCTCTTTTGTTTTCTTCATATTATATTTCTTGATCATATAATTGTTTTATATTTTACATCAAATTTATCAATAAGCCACTCTTTAAGGGCTAGTTTTTAAAGACATTGTGGATTTATATTTTTTTGTTTATACTGTATGTTTTGATTTGATTTTTCTACAATGTCTTTTTTCTTTTTAAAAGTGTCATTTCTGTTTTGCTTATAAATTAGATCTTTTTTAAGATATCAGTCTTACACCAATTTAAAAAACATTTATCTATGATTAGCATATTCAAGCTCATTTTATCAAGCTTATTAATATTTGTTTTGTTTTATTACTTCATTTTTTAAGAAATTAGAGAAATAACTCATCTAAAGAGCTTATCTTTGTATTATTCAGTTTTAATTTAAGAAAGTTTAACAATGATGTAATAAGACGCTTTCAGTAAAATTATGTTATGTATCTAGCTTTCTTTATATATAACATATACTTAATATTATTTAAATGGAGGAAAACAAATATTTGATATTTCATAAGAATACAAATAAGCGTGAATTAGGCATTTTATAATGTGCAATAGAAATATTAATAATTTTTACCACTTTTCTACAAATGTTTTTTTTGCAGGTGTAAATCCAATCATAAAAGCAGTTTTTTGTGATATTATAATTTCAAATAATAAAGGTATAGATCGAATAATAAAATAATTTTATATTTGAGAAAATTAAGATAATATTAAAAGGCGCTTCTATTGACTACTATATTATTAACATTTTAACAAGATCAACTTATAAAAATTTTATAGAAGAAGTATCTACGTAAAATTTTATGATCTTTTCAATTTTTTTAACAAAATGTTTATGTCGATTAGAATATTTATATTACAAAAAAGATTGGAATATTGAACTAGATCAAAGTCATTTAGATTCAATTGCAGCTAAAGAATTAAAAATCAACTATAATCAAAATTTAAAATCAAGTTTGATATTATTAAATAATGTAGGAAGTAGAATAATCGATAAATATAATACTTTAAATGAGATTTCTTATGTTTTTTGTAGGTTCATGTTATCAAATAACAATGTTCTTGTGGAATCTTATGAACCTTTAAAGATAAATTCTAATGCTTTAGATACTTTCATAATTATTAAAAATAATATAGATATTTTAGTATCAAAACTTCGGCTTTGCAGGCAAAAACAAATGATGAACAATTATATCAAAAATAGTATGAATTTATTAATAATGAATATTAAATACGATTATCATATTGAGATTTTCAAAAATAATAAAGTAATAAAAATAATTAATGAATTGCATTCTGAAATATATAAATTGAATAATACTATAAATAATAGAAGAAGTGCTTATTTCGCACATACAGATAGTTTGTTTAAAAACGAATTTATAAAAATAGAAACTAAATTAGAAAAAATTAAAAACATTTATAAAATCCATTTTCCTTATTTAATAGTCGATCCCGAAGACTTAATAAACAAATGTTTATTACTCCATAAAAGAAATACAGAAATTTTTGATGTTCTAATTATACAATTTCATGAATATAAATTCACAAATACTGCTAAAGATTATGAAGTCATGTATTTCAAAATAATTGATGATATAAAGAATCTCATTGATAAATATAATCACTTTTTAGATACTATAAGATCTAGGTATGTTAAAAACCCTCAAATACTAGATTTTTTCAAGATTAATAATTCATTCAATATTTTAAATGGAAAAATAGAATTTAATTTTGAATTATTCTCTAAAAAGTTTAATGAAGCTTTGCTAATCATTGCGAGAAAATCTAATATCAAAGTTGTTCATAATCTTGATGACATTGATTTAACAAACAAATTAACTTTTGTGCCAGAAGTTGATAAAAATGAACGTTTTGTGCCGCCAAAAAGGTCTCACCTCTTTTCGGCCAATACTTCAAAAATACAAGCGTTCAAAAATGGTTACTAATTAATATATAATTGCTCATTCATCTTCATTAAATATTCAAAATTCTCTTTAATATTATTGTTTTGAAATTGATTACAAATTTTCACAAAATGTATTATATAGTATCAAATATAAAACTTATTTATATCTGAAAAGATTCCTTGCTAGAATTGATTTAATTGATATTGTAAGTTGATAGTCAAATAAATATTTTATAATCGTTTAACAATAACGCGATAAAGAATTTTTATAGCACAATAGAGACTGTTGTAGACGATTTTTGCTGAACTTAAAATAAAGAAATTTAGGAATTTAAGTTCTTAATCACAAAATGTAATTTTAAACGCTTTCAGTTAAGTTCTCTGTTATATTTCTCAATATTTAAAATTTTTTGATGACCATGGGAGTTCCAAATAATGAATTTGATATTGTAATGTGATTTTGCTAAATTACTCAAATATTATATCAGTAGTTGACCTTTTTAGACAAAAGCGCTCATATAAAAACTCCCTAGTTATTTACAACTTAGAAATATGGCATAAAACTTTCGAAGGTGTTGATTTTAGAATTTTACACAAATTAATAAAAATTAAAATAAATAAAACAAAATATATAAAATGTATGTATTAAATAATATACAAAACATATATTACTAAGCCATTAAAAGGGAGGAATCGTTCGGATCTCAAGCCATAAATGAACAAACCTTTGGCGTTTTCATGTCTTTTTGTTTTTATTATTTAACAGTATAGTTATTGATAATTTATATGATGTTTGATCTAAGACGTTTTCAATTCAAATGTTTCTATTTGTCTTCATTTTTTATATATTATACCTTTATCATGCATTTTATAATGTGTATTTAGTATATTATGTCTTATTGTAGAGTATATCAGGTAAAGTCTTTTATTGTAAATCACTAATGTATAATTGTGTTTTTAGAGAGTTTTGTGTTTGTATATGTTTGATGTTCTATTTTGATTTATTTTTTATTATAAATTTTTTCTTTTTATTATATATTTTTAATTATACAATATTTGATTTTACTATTTTTAAGTAAGGCTTCAAAATTTTTTTGCCATATGCTTTTATTCTAAATTTTTAGAGTGTTTTATGGATTTTATTTTATGAAAAACTCTTATACATGTTTCAACGAAGAATTCGAGATAAAATGCTAAAAATATTTATATTAAGTATTTAATTGTAATTTTCATTGAAATCTCAAGAAAATAATTCAAAACTAGAAAAATGGAAATATAAAATATAAGTAAATCAATTTGTCATAAAAATTTTTATCACTTGTTATATATTTTCATTTAACATTAGTAATAGATTTAGGAACTTATCAAGTTTGCTTTTAGGCTACGTACTAAAAACTCTTAATACAGTGAACCACCAAAACTCTGACAAAATTTTTTCAAAAATCTGAAATCAACTATCAAAATTAAAACTTCTTGTTATGGGAGGTATAATATAATTCTTACAAAGAATATAAAAAACAAAGAATAAAAAAACTTGAAATTCATCAAAGGAATTTTAATAAATTTTTTAAACTTCATTCCTAGAGAAACACATCTAGAGTTACCTGAAGAAAAATGTCTGCTATATAATTTTTTCTTTAAATGTTTTACAACTTTAAATTATCAATGTTATTATTATAGTTATATTTATAGCTTAGATCCTTCTTTTTTTACATCGTATATATTTGAGAGGGAATATTTATTTGCAATTAAATTGATTTCGATTATATAAATTTGTTTAAGTGAAGAGAGAATTACAATGTAAAAAATGTGTAATTGTGTTAAATTTGAATAATAAAAGTTACGATTTAATAACCAGAAAATACTCAAAATATACAAACTATCATTCTCAAGCCTTTTTTTAAAAAAGTACTTAAACAATTATGATTTTATCATGATTTTGAAATTTGTTCTTTTCAGTTTTTTCGATTTATAAAAGTATTTCCAGTTTGTTAGGGTCAGAATTTGGGAGTATTTACTGTATTAATCCATTAATTTTTATTTTATATTAACCCTTTTCGTACGGCTTATACAACCGGTTATACAAGGACCCCAAAAAAATTTGTCAAAATAATGATATATTAGCAACGTATATAAACATATTTATTTTGAACGTCATTTGTAATTTTTTTTAAAAAATATCCCTCGTATTGAAAGGGTTAAGCATTAGTTTCAGGCTTATTTATTTCTTGCGCGTTTATTTCGATTTTATAATTAAGATTAATAAAGTTTGATTACACTTGATAAACTAATTATTAATCACTTTTGAGAAAAAATATAAAGCAAGCTAATTTTTTGATCTTTAATAGTGTCGGTTTCGATTTATAAAGACGATGAGAGTATTATATCGCCTACATTGATTCTTTCATACTTTTAAAGTCAAGCCTTTTAAATTCTAAATTTTTGTAAACATTTTTGGTACAACTTATTTAGTTCTTTAGGCAACATAGAAGTTATTTATAGTTTTTTTTCTCAATCATTTATCATACAATATGGAATCTTTTCAATTTTTAGGACAACAAATAATGCCATAAAATGGTTAGTATTAAATTTTGAAATTAAATAATTTATTATGAAGTCCATATCAAATTGAAAAGTTTTCTATCAAGCGTTTTTACAATATAAACTCTATAAATTTTATATCTGCAAAAACATTTTTGGCTTGAGATCAGCTTATAAATAATTTTTACAAATAGAAATTTTTGAGGTTTAAAACAATGAATTTATACCTTAATTATTATTTAGTTTATTAATAAAGAATTAATCTATGACTATAAGTATCGACTGTATAGTTTTAATTAGCATATTCATCAATTACAGGGTTTTCCTCACTATAAAATACATTCAACATTTCAATTCAGTGTTTAACCAATCTAATTAATCAGTTTACAAAATAGATTTCTTGATTCCAAATAGTCTTATCACTCAACCAAACTATTTAATTTATCTAAATATATCCAACTTAAAATTTGGATATAAAAGGCTAATTACAAAATTAACTAATCCATTTTTCATTTAATTTAATAAAATTTTGTAAAATTATATTTTCAAATCAAGTATTGACAAAAAATCTATTATGATTTATTATTAAAATGATATTAAAGTCATTTTATTATAAATATATTTTTGAATAAAACCTAAAATATCTTAAATTTACATTCATGTAGCTCAAAGATGGTCACAACTGATTTAAATATACACTACTATCTATTCATAAAGGTGACTTTATATTAAGTAGTATATAAACAATTGTTTTACAGTTGATGCTAAATTTTCAACATGAATATTGATAACCCTTTTTAAAGGCAATTAAAGATTATATAAATCATTGTATACAGTTAAAGAATAGAAAAATGTGGTTCAAGTTAAAATACATGAATAAAGCTCCGATAGCTTATGAGTGTAGATTCTCTTATATTAATTCGTATCCTCAAAAAATACTTTGTATCCAATTTATTAATTTTTTTTAAGCCAAGTGTACTACCTAAGAGTACCTTGGAACAAGTTATTTAAAATAAATCTATTGAATTGAAGAAAAAATAGATTAATAATAAATTATTGATAATAAATAGTGATGCTCCATTAATTAAATCTTGAGTTCTTATTGCTGTTTTCAATTCTATATGATTTTCTCTACAAAAGTGGTGTATTAATAGTTATCATATATTTTTATCAGTAAAATATGGTCAATTTTGTATAAAAATTAAATTAATTGTAAAAAATATCAAGTAATTCGAAAAACTGGTTTGCTCATTTTGTAATGCTTTAACAAAAGCAAAAAAGAATAAATTATTTGATGATAACCTGTTATAGTGCGGAAAACCCTGTATTAATTTTAAGGAACAAATATCGCTGTTAAAATTTTTAATGATTTTAATTTTTTTATCACAAGTAAAAAGCCAGGTAGAATATGTTCAATATACAGAAAAATGGAATATAGAGTTAGATATTAATGTTTTAAGCCAATTTTCAGTTGATCAAATTCATATGAATCAAAATTACAAATCTGATATAAACAATTTTAACTCTATAGGCCAAAAATTATATGATCAGTATAATCTAATAAATGAATTTTATCAAGTATTTTATAAACTTAGTTTGAAAACAGAAGGAAATACTTTAACAGAAAGTTATCAAACTAATGCTATGAGCTCTAATGTTTTAGATAGATTATTTAATAATAAAAAACAAGTAGATATTGATGTATCCAAAATTGAAAATAGTAAAAAAAGATTAATGATAAATAAATTTGCTAAAGATTATTTAAATTTGATTACATTGAATTCAAAAATATCTTATTATGAAAGGGAATTTACAAGTATCGGTTTGATCAAAGAAGTAAAAAATTAAACTATGAAAAAAGTAAACTAAAAGATTCAATCAAATGTAAGACAACTTTTTATTCAAATCGTATGAAAGAGATATTTAAAATTGATTTAGCAAAAATTAGAAAAAGTTTAGAATATATTAAAAATATTCATAGAATTTATTTTCCCAAGCTAATCGTTAGTTATAAAGATTTAGAAAAAGACTACAATATATTAAAACAGCAAAAAATCATTGATTTTTATGTTATTTATATTCAGAATCATGAGTATCATTTTGAGAATTCTCTAAAAGATTTTGAAATAATGTATACAAAATTATTAGAAAATTAAAAATTTATTGAAAAATATAATGAATATATAAAATATATTAAATATAAATATGATTTTTATCCTAAATTCCCACTTTCTATAAGATATGATTTATTGTTTATTATTACATATAAAAGCGTTGATTTTAATTTTGATTTATTCACTAAAAACTACAATGAAATATTAGAAAAAATGAAAAAATCAAAAACAATGTCCCATAATACTTCATATGGGTTAATAATTTCTGATACTCACAATGAACCAAGTATAAAAAATGTCTTTAATTCACCCGATTATAGTTTAGAACTCCCCGACCTTGCCGGTAAATCAAAAAACAATGAAATGGATGTGGATAGCAATTCAAATTACAATGCGCAAGATTTAAATCGTTCGAGTTCAAATATCTATCATGAAATTTATTCCAAAACATTTAGCAGATTGCCTTCTTTTTCGACTCTTAAAAGACCAACATCATATGTACCTTCATATGAAAACCATAATTAATAATTTTATTAAATCATTAATTTGTCTTACTTTTGTGGTTGAAAGTATAGATAATAAAAATTAATATATAAGATTACAAATTACTTTTAGAACATACTATTATTTTTCTTAGAAGAGTTTAAGTTAATTATTTTTAGTACAGTATTTCACAGGCTATTTGCGCAAAAATTTACTAAATATCTGGCGAAAAATAGACTGCCAAATGAAAAATTTTGTTTACTTTAGTCCAATTTAAAAATTATTATTTTAAAATCACCCCTATTTTCTCTTATAAATACATTTTAAAAAAATGCATATGAGATCTATGAAAAAATTCTGTCTGAATTTTCCGCAAATAAACCGGAAAGACAGTAGTTAAAAAGGTAAAAGTGAGAAAACTAGCAAAATTTAATTATATTGATAAATACTTGAAATTAACAAGAAGGTGTAGAATATACGATTCATTGATAGAATCTTGAAACCACCCAAAATTATTCAATGAGAAACTCTTTTTCAGCAAAAACCTTTATATATAATTATTTATATCAAATTTCTTAGCTTTTACGTTTTATCAAAACATTAAGATAATCTTAATAAATAATCTTGGCAAATAAAAATGGTAGTTTGGAATATTTAAATAATAATCAAAAGATAACTTAGATTATTTCAAAAGAATATCTAAAGCTTAAAGTATGTACAACATAATTTTATTTAATTGAGTCATCAATAATTTATTATAAAAGAACAAATATCAACGTTAAAATTTTTAATGTTATTCTTAATTTATATAACTAAAGTAAGAAGTCAAATAGAGTATATTCAATATATAGAGAAATGGAATATAGAATTAGATTCTTCTGTTTTATATAAATTTTCAGTTGAAAAAGTCCAAATAAATCCCAATCAAAACTATAAATCAGATATAATAGATTTTAATTATGTAGGTAAAAAATTATATGATCAGTACAATACAATGAATGAGTTTTGTCAAGTGTTTTATAAATTCAGCATTAAAGCCGAAGATAATGTTTATAAAGAAGAGTATCAAGCTAATTCTATAAGCTCTAATATTTTAGAAATGCTACTTTACAGATCGCAAATAGATGTTTATATATCTAATATAAAATATAGTAGAAAAAGAAGTATGATTTTTAATTTTATCGAAAACTATATGAACTTGATTGTAATTAATTCAAAGACATTGTATTATGAAAAAAACTTTTTACATACAGGATTGATAAAAGAAGTAAATAATTTAGTTTCAGAAAAAAATAAATTGGAAAATTCACTAAAATGTAAGAAAAATGGATATTTAAAACATAAAGATCAAATCTTCAAAAATAGTTTTGTTGGTATATTAGAAAATTTAAGATACATAGAAAATATATATAGAAGCTATTTTCCGTATCTACTTGCTAGTTTTGAAGACCTTGAAAGGGACTATAATATATTGAAACAAAGACAAAACTCTATTTTTGATATTATTTTTACACAAAAACACGAATATCATTTCAGAAATACATTAGAAGATTTTGAAATAATGCATACAAAATTAATAGAAAACTTCAAAAGAATATTGAAAAAATACAATGAATTTATAAATCATATAAGATATAAGCATTATAACTTTCCTCCAGTTCCAGTGCCTATGAGATTTGATGTACTATTTATTATTACAAATGAAAAAGTTGATTTTAATTTTGAATTGTTTACTAAAAACTATAATGAAATTTTAAACAAAATGAAAAATTCTCAAATGAATTCTGATATTTTGAATCAGATATCCCTTTATCATCCTTTTAAAATGCAAACTAATATTAATGAAATCAAAACTCTTTCATATAGTTCAGAGTTGACTAATGATTCTAATAAAATAGAAAATAACCAAATGAATATAAATAACTATAATTTAAACTCCACCATGCAAGAAATTAACCAATCAAATATAAATAATACCATGAGCTCCAAAACAAGTATTAAACTACCTTCTTTTTCCACTTTTAAGAAGCCAACAATGTTTAATACTTCATATTATGGAAATATTAATTATTAATTTCATTAAATTTTCTATTTAAATTTAAATATTGTGAAAAACTATTTAAGTAAATAGAATGATTAAAAATTTCACATTTTTTCTTAATTCTGAGCTTTCTATTCAAACCTTACATATCTTGAGAAAATTCAATTAATAAAAGTGTAGCTACATGATTTAAGTGGTCAATTTTTCACACTGATGGCGAATCAAGTTGACCATTAATAAGAATCAGGTTTTAATTGAACACAATTACTATTTTAAATACAAATTAATAAAACCTAACTACAGTCTTTTACAGTTTATTTGTGCAAAAAATTTAGAATGGATTTGCGCGAATATCTTGTCGAATACTACTCTGTTCCGAAATAAGTGTCCACTTTATGTTTTTGGTTAAAATCAAGCTCTATATTGAGTTTTTATAGGTAAAAATATTTAACATAGAAAAATATAATAATTTTTAATTGTATAGTACTTTTACTTTTGGAATTAAATTTAATATAGCTTTACAAAAGCTACTTTTAACTAAAATAATCGATCAAATCTTCACATTTTGTGATAAATTTGATCAAAAATCATACGATTAAATCACAAAGTGATTTCATAAATTTTAATAACTGATCAAAATATAAAAATAAATAATGCTAATTGTAGAGGAACTTAAGCAAAATTGGTTTATGTTAGTCTTAATTCTCTATGTATTTTTTATTAATCGCAATAATCAATTTATTGTTTAATTTTCAATCATGAAAGTGGACACTTATTTCGAAACGCTTTAAAATTCAAAAGTGGACACTTATTTCGGAACAGAGTAGTACATTATTATGATTTAATTTCGATCTTAATTTTGATTTTAAACCTTATTTAGAAATCGATTAGATATAATATGGAATCAGCTTACATTTTAATAAAAATATGATCAGCAATCATTCTACTTTAAAAATAATTCAATCGATAAACATAGTATGATTTAATAGTTTCTTACATCCTAAAAATTAAAGTTTTCGGGTTTATCAATATATAGTAATGGATAAGGTTGAAAATATTTTATGCTAATGATAAATTGAGAATAGCATTATTTGAATTTAAATCAAAATTAATACCTCTAGCAATTATTGATTTTTATGAAATTCTTTCAAACTAGGAGAAATATAATCCCGCTTATACAAATATTTAATAAACAAAAAACAAAAATAAATATTTGGAATTTTTAATAATTTTTTTTATCTAAACATATTACTATAAATAAAAACAAATATTTATGAATCAGAGAATTAGGCTTATTGGAGTTCAAAATAATAATACATTTTAAAATGTACTACTCTGTTCCGAAATAAGTGTCCACTTTTGAATTTTAAAGCGTTTCGAAATAAGTGACCACTTTTGATAATTAAAACATTTATGTTTGATTAATATTTTAAAGGCTGATTTTAATATATTCTATTTAAATAGTT
>JAQFYD010001761.1:0-11215 GCA_034694225.1 Bourletiella hortensis
GTTCCAGTGAAACCAGATCATAAACCTTCGCCTTCTCCTGCTATACCGGAAAAAGAGCATGGTCACCATGGGAAACCAGAAGTTGCCCTTCCAGTGAAACAAGAACATGGACATTCAATTTCTCCTGCTTCACCGGAAAAAGATCATGGTCACCAAGGGAAACCCGAAGATTTGGTACCAGTGAAACAAGACCATAAACTTTCGCTTTCTCCTGCTACACCGGAAAACGAGCATGGTCACCAAGGGAAACCAGAAGTACCTCCTCCAGTGAAACAAGAGGATAAACCGTTGCCTTTGCTTCCAGCACCGATGAAAGAGCATGGTCACCCAGGAAAACCTGAAGTTGCCGCGCCTCAGAAGCAAGACCATGAACCTTCGCCTTCTCCTGCTAAACCGGAAAAAGAGCATGGTCACGGTGGTAAACCAGAAGTTTCCGCACCAGAGAAACAAGAACATGAACATTCACCTTCTCCTGGTTCACCGAAAAAAGAGCATGGTCACCATGGGAAACCAGAAGTTTCCGTACCACAGAAACAAGAGCATATACCGTCGCCTTTGCTACCAGCACCGATGAAAGAGCATGGTCACCCAGGGAAACCAGAAGTTACCGCGCCAGAGAAACAAGAACATGAACATTCACTTCCTCCGGCTACACCGGAAAAAGAGCATGGTCACCATGGGAAACCAGAAAGTTCCTTACAAAAGAAGCAAAAGCATGAACCTTCGCCTTCTCCTGCTACACCGGAAAAAGAGCATGTTCACCATGGGAAACCAGAAGTGCCCGTGCCGGATAAACAAGACCATGCACCTTCGCCTCATACACCGGAAAAAGATCGTGGTCACCATGGGAAACCAGAAAGTTCCTTACCAAAGAAGCAAAAGCATGAACCTTC
Organism: Bourletiella hortensis; assembly: GCA_034694225.1. Classification (NCBI taxonomy): domain Eukaryota; kingdom Metazoa; phylum Arthropoda; class Collembola; order Symphypleona; family Bourletiellidae; genus Bourletiella; species Bourletiella hortensis. The sequence continues at coordinate 894 of JAQFYD010001761.1, forward strand.
GCCTTCTCCTGCTACACCGGAAAAAGAGCATGTTCACCATGGGAAACCAGAAGTGCCCGTGCCGGATAAACAAGACCATGCACCTTCGCCTCATACACCGGAAAAAGATCGTGGTCACCATGGGAAACCAGAAGGTTCCGTACCAGTGAAACAAGACCACAAACCGTCGTCTTTGCTTCCAGCACCGGAAAAAGAGCATGGTCACCATGGGAAACTTGAAGTTGCAGCGCCAGAGAAACAAGAAGATAAACCTTCGCCTTCTGCTGCTACAGCGGAAAAAGAGCATGGACACCCAGTGAAAGCTGAGAATGTTGAAAAGTCTCCTTCCGTACCAGTGAAACAAGAGCATAAACAGTTGCCTGCTCCTTTAGCACCGATAAAGGAGCAAAGTCATGGACGGAAGCCGGAGCATGAACTTGCAAATCCCACTCCCGCAACCAAACATGAACATGGTGCACCACCTCCTGCCCCACCACCGATGCCGGGACATGGTCCAAAGCACAACCTTCTAGATGGTCTATTAGGAGTTATACAATCGCCATTGAGACCAACTCTGAAGCCAACGACCAAACCACCATACGGTTCCCCGACTTCCCCTCCTCTTCCATCAGTTAGATACACAACCATGAAGCCAACCACTAAACCGCCATACGCATACCCATCTCTCCCGTCTCCTCCATCAGTGATATACCCAACCTCGAGGCCAACAACCAAACCACCATACGGTTCTCCATCCCACCCTCCTGTTCCATCAATGGGATACAAATATCCGCAACCAACAGCCTCACCACCACACCTCTCCCCATATCATCCTTATGTTTCACCAGTAGGATACAAAACTCCGAAGCCAACAACCAAACAACCATACGGTTCTCCATCTCGTACTTCGTATGCAAAATCGACCCAGGCTACCTACGGTCCATATAAAAAAGGTATCATTGTGTAATGGTTTACAGTGTTTTTAGTCATGTGGGTTATTAATAGTTTCATTGGCGTAGTCCAATATGAAAGCTAAAAAAAGATACCATTTTAGAAACTTACTGATGACTTTTTCTTTCGTTAGATCCAGCGCATTATACGAAAGGGTACGGAACGAGTGGAAAGAGTACCACTCAGTTTTACAGAAAGCAAGGAAGGCGTACTCGTTATAGATCTCTTACACGGAAGTACCATTCTCGGTACGGTAAGAGAACTCCACCGCCGTACAGATACTCATCCGACCCTCCTGAAGGTATCCGAAGTGTATCAGGAGTTAATTATTAAAGGCAATGTGCGCACTATATCAAGTTGCTTTAACAGGTTCTGCACCATATGGTGATGATAACACTGACGTTTCTTCATCCTATGCCGCTCCCTCCGATTATCCTGAGGATTCCGGCGAATCTTACGCCCCGCAGCCACCTGGTAAGATGCACCACTATACTTTCTGTGTATATATTTCATACAATAATTGTGACTGTGCTTATAATTAAGTTGATTCCATTGCTTTCAGAAAATCCACCTGAGATGCCGCCGTATGCAACTGAAGCCTACCGAGTCTACAGAGGAGTAGACCCGTATCTGTACATCCCAACATAATATAATTATTGAGAACGGTTTTGGTTTATCATGAAAAATTTGTAATCGCAAAGCTAAACGTATGCGTATTAATCAACCCAAATTATGTTTATTCATATCCACATGTTTCCAACTGTGTGAACGCCGAAGAGATTTGCCTCTGTTGTTCCAATTAGTTCAATAAATCTGCACGCATTGTAACATTATCAAAGCTCTGATTGTATGTGTCTGCAGAGTTTCGCCCTACATGGTTTTCACTCTCGCCCGTTCCTCGTCTTGGTGCTGCCGACCCGTTGCTTTCACCGTGACCATCACTACTGGTATTCTGCCTCTGAAGTCTCTGCCTCAGCAAATTCAACCAGCCATCTTTACCCGTCGAGTTTGAAAATTTCCATAGGAACAATCCAACGACCAAAAACACTCCCAATACACATGAAATCGTTATGCCAACTTCTGCTCCCGCACTCATTGAAGATAGCTCTGCGAATTAGTAATAAAAACAAAGCCACATTCCAGAACATCATTTGATTGATTCACAGTTTTCGAAATTACTAAGCTGCGAACATCAGACCTAGAACATGCGCCTGAACGCTCGTTTGATTCTGTCCAGCAACATTTGACGCTATGCAAGTGTAGACCCCATTGCTGTGATATGACACTCTCTGAATCGTCAATGTACTCCTAAGAATGTTCGTTCCATTGCGCATCTCAGTAATATCCGTATTATGAGAGGCCGAAATCGTCTTGAATTGTTCAGAATATAAATCATTTCAGAGCAGAATTAAAACTTAGCCTTTAAGCTGATACGGAGCACTTACATCGTTATCTTTAAACCAGGAAAACATAGGCAAGGGTGTCCCCGTTGCCTCACAAATTATTGCTTTCCCCGTTTCATTCAAATGCCATTGGATCACAGAATTCTCCTCAGAAACTAGCAGGACTTGTGGAACGCTTGAGCCTAAACATCAGCATGGAAAAAGTTCCTTAGAAAAATAAATTAGAAAACTAAATGAGCAATGTGGATACAGCAGCTTACGGTTGACATAAGGGAAAAACGGCTTGTGAACCCACACACTGGAATTCCAAACAGGTGCCAAGCACAGAATAGAGATCAGATTCTCATCCGCCGTTATGGTCAATGTATCAAAGTGGTCATTGTGCTTCATACTGAATTCATCATTATCCACTACCAAATCTGTCCAACCAAACATCATAAGCACTCAATTTCTTCCACAACAGTTCCAAAGAATTAACTAGGCATTTACACGGATCTTCATTATCGGTTCTATTCAATATCTGAACAGTTTTATTCGCATAGCTCAAGGCCCACTGGATCCCTCCGGCAAAATAGAATGGATTGGTTAAACATTCCACTGTGACAGACTGTCCACTATAATAAACGTCCTTCCTAGTTCCGTTTACATGAGGAACAAAACCATGTCCATCTGGGGTCCTCTCCAGGGAAATTACACCCATCATGTCTTCTGGCTCAATCTGCTCCCAGCTTGACCCTTTAGATTAAAGAACAGGCATAAATACTATGGCAACTTTAAACTAATTAAATTTTTCTGTTAAACTGACAAGCAGGAGGATGCAAAGGTTGTGGAGGCTCCTGCCCTCCATTCATGGATCTTCTGAAGCCCGAGTTAATCAGTGCTGTGAATGGAAAAATAATATGGCGGCTTGCGTTTACAAAATCTTTCCCACCACAAATGATGAGACCGGACACGAGGAAGCGGATTTTGTAAATTGAGCAACCAGGTCGGCTTGTGCTTTTCACTACGTTGAGATCATAGCCCTAACAAAAAAAAATTACTGAATTTTCATCGTTAAAGTGTTACGTTATCTTTCTCCAGTGGTCAAAATACGTTTCCAGGTGGTAAGTGATTCCCGAATGCTTCACACCCAATGGCCGTCTCGCAATAATAAAACCTTATATCCGGCGTCTTCGCCCCGGTTGTGTGGTCTTCGGAACAACAACTAATTTCTCGCTTGTCAATGTTATAATCAATGTTGATGCTCTTCAGGGTTTTGTTTCCTATAATTTTCCCCAGTTTCAACAGTAAACCTTTTAAACAATCCAATTATTCCTGGCGTTGGTTTTACCTCGAGATGCAATAACCACAACATAATCTTCTGTTTCGTTAATCACGCACTTATAAGTCCCTTCTGGGTTGGGGAGGTTACTCAGTTTAAATCCGATTTTTGGGTCAAAGTAGATCGAGCTATTGGGTCTAAGCTCTTGATTGTCCTGCAATTAAATGAGCGATTGATTTTTGTTAGTTATTACAAAGGGAGGCACGTTATGGACAAATCGGAGTTACTTTGTATAATAATGGCCTTGGTGCAGTTGGTTTTGTGAGGTAACACGGCAGTATGAGATTAGCGCCCGAAGGAACTGTATGCATTTCCTTTGACAGAACAAGAAACTGGTTGGGAGTGAATTTGCCGGACTCTGGTAAAAAAAAACAAGGAAAATTATTATGGAGTTCATTAACGGTGAATTAATGGCAAACTTTCGAAGAACTTCGCCAAGTCTCCGTGCTTACCATCCCAATATAAATAGACACTGGAGGCTAATGACCGGTTCCGTGAACCTTGACATGTATATCTTCCCGATAGGCTCCCTATACCACCGGCACCACCATGCAACTCTAATATCGCTGTGTAATTGTAATTACTGGAATCAAAGAGATCCTGAACGGTCCTTCTTGTACCCGTCCGCATTCGCCATATTGATCGAGCATTGTACTAAAAATTATTCCAAAATCATTCACTTGAAAAATTTCAATAATAATAAATATGAACCAAACAATTAGAGCTCACTTGGTGCTCATTCAGTGCCCAATAGACTGGATAGCTCGCCCAGCAAAGCAACGTTATTGTCTGTGTACCCTCAGGGACCTGGTATTCCGTGTCGGATTTACGAAAAGTAAACGTATTTCCATCGTTAGAAAAATTACTTAAGGGATTATCAAACTGCCTCTGATCTATTTTCCGCAGAGTAACAACAGGGAACTGCTCCACGGCTTCGGTGACACTGCTTACAGCGATAACAATTAAAACAGGAGATAAACATGACACTATTTTAAACAAGGGAAGCAAAATGTAGTTCGACTTTGGGGACATTTTGTCCTGCCTGACAAACCTATGGTATTCATCTGTATGTTTTCTGGTGAAAAGGAGCCACTCTATAGAGATAATAATAACAGGAAAGGTCTCGTGATGGGATATGAATTCAATTACGCTTGTTGGACATGAATACTACTACATTTATTATTGTACAGTACAAATTTATTTTTGGATAGGAGAATACGCACAATATAATAATAATGCTAGGAAGCCATAATGCAGAAGAGTTAAAGCATGATTAGTTAGTGCAACACGAGACACGAGGCTCATCATGCACATGCTGATTTAGCAAACCCTCCACTACTGCTTATGTGGCTCACAACAATTATTATTACATTACATTACAACAGTAATAATGCAAGGTCAAAAGAACTTTAGTAACAAAGAAATTATTAAATCGGTAGTATCATAAAGTATGAAAAATTGAACTGGGTCACGCTTTCAAAGTTTAACAATGATGACAAAAAGTCAATATAATGAGGATAATAATAATGTTCAACATCCATACTACTACAACGTACGCTGCTACTTTAGGGATCAGTTGTTTGGAAAAATAACTTTTTATGAGGCAGCCACAGACGTCTGTCAATAGGTTGGTAATTCATGATCGAATGTACTTGAATCCAATGAAAACTGCTCTTATCGACGGTGATGATGGTGACGACGTGGGCTCCTAGATCGACTTCGTGAACGAATTCTGCTGTGTCCTCTGCGGTAAGGTGATGGAGTACGACGATGATGGTGATGATGATAAGAAGAGTGGTGATGATGGCTACGATAATCACTTGTGACTCTTCGCTTTCGGCTATAATCATCGTACCTGATGAATATAAATAATATCGTTATACACAAATATTCCAAAGTATATAGGCTGCTAGATAATATTAAACGAAAATTTACCTTGTCCTCCCCATATAAATTCCAGGCGTGGGCGTGTGAGCTCTTTGAGTAATGGAGAAATCCACACGAACCCTCGCACCATCAATTTCCATCCCGTTACAAGCTTCCTTTGCAGCCGCGGCAGCCGAGACGGATGTGAAGTAAACAAAGGAAAATCCACGGGAACGGCCCGTCTAAAAATACAGCAACAATTTGAGGGCTTTATTGACTTGTATTTTTAATGACCATTTCCAACTAAGTAAATAAAAAATGACGATACATACCTGACCATGCATTACAACAATGCAATTTTCCACTTGTCCATACTTGGAAAAAATACTGAGCAAGTCCTTCTCGGTCGTTCTCGTACTCAGACCAAAGACTCCCAAGCATTTATTCGGTTCTGGTACATTCTTTCATTACAAAATCCTCCATTATTCTCAAACACTTGAGTTCTTTCTCCAAAAAGCTTCACTCTTATCATTCAACATTTTTTTCTTTCCCCTTGCAATTTATTATCTGTTCTTTACCCGATTGTGCTGATGATGATGATGGTGACTCCGATGACTTAGATGATAATCTATTCTTGGACTTGCAGATCTTCCCTTCACAATAATGTCTCTCCTATCTCTAGAATCTGATCTGGACCTTCTTCTAGAGCTTCGGCTTCGGCTTCGACGACGATGGTGATGATGATCATGATATTTTTCTCTACTCATTGATCTTGAACGATGCTTCTTTTTCAATTTTTTTCTATCTCTTGATCCTTCTCCTCCTCCACCACCTCCTCCTTCTTCCAGTCGAGCTGCTTGATCCTCTTCTGACTCCTACGATAAAAAAACAAAATCCAACCACAGTGGATAACAAACCCTCACTCCATTTTACCAACTATTTTACTGCAGGGCCATAAAAATAAATGAAAGGAATATTACTGAGGTCATAGTCGGTCACGCTGATGAAATTCCAGCAAAAATAATGATTTCCGATAGAAAACAGAAGAACAAACAGAACAGGAAAGGGAAACTTTTACAGAACAACAAGAATTGAAAACAACTAAGCGATAAATGTTTTGAGTTAGCAAGTTTCACAATAAGCCAAAATTATGTCTTTTCAGGCTGTTAGCCAAATAATGAACATATGTATAACAATAACAAATTAAATTGTTGATTTTACTGCTCCAACAAGTTTACATACACAGAAACACAGAACTGCTGAAGGAAAAATTCTAACAATGGTACGCTGCCTGCGCCTGTCGTACCAAGAGCTGCTGCCTTCTTCTTCGTTGGTCAAACTGCGGCTGCGCAGCTGGTGCAACGCCATACTTGCAGAGTCCGGCTTGACATAATTTCTAAAAAACCCAAACCCAACTTGACCTCACTACTTGACCTGCTTCATCCTCTTATTTCATCTGAATATTTCTCTGATCCCCAGAATTCTGTTATTTCTGAAAAAATCTTGACAACGTTCTATTCTATGTCTTCAACGACAAACTCTCTCTGAATCTGAACACAAGAAACATGATTATTTATTCAATTAATGTGCACACACAACAAATTACAACAGAGATATGTAAATGGCTCAAATTATTACAAGTCATGAATAATGATTCATAAAATCATGGTATCCTCCCAATTGGTCCTGTATTTATACAGTTTAGTAATACTTACGAGGACTGCGGGATCTTGAATGGGAACGTCTGCCACCGCGTCGTCTACCATAATATGGGGATGGGGACCTTCGATAACCACGGTAATCATCTCGACGACGGGAGTCATAATTATTTCTTCCATACGTTGGTTTACCCATGTAAATCCCGGGTGTTGGAGTATGTGCCCTTTGAGTAATGGAAAAATCAACTCGGATCCGTCTACCATCAATTTCAATCCCGTTACAAGCTTCTTTAGCAACTTTGGCATCATCTACATTTTCGTAATAAATGAATGCAAATCCGCGGCTTCGGCCGGACTGAAAGAACAATAGATTGTAGTTAAATAGATGTAAAAGCAACATTACAAAAAAAAACGTTATTTGGTACACACACCTGAGCATCAATAACCACGGTACATTCATCAATCGGGCCATAACGAGTAAACACATCCCGCAGGTCACGCTCATTAGTTCTCAAGCTTAGACCAAAAACTCCCAAGCATTTGTTTGCTGATGGGTTTTCCTGGAAAAAGTCGTAACTTTTCAAAATAGAGCCAACAATGACAAAAGAGAAAACGGAAATGAGCAAGTTATTTACCCGACTACCCAAATGCCTTTTACGAGATGACATAGGGCTACGTGAATGACTTCTACCACGATGATGACCTCTTGATCTTGACCTGTGAGGACTACTTTCGTGCCTTTTTGTAACGGCAGGTGACCTGGATCGTGATCTTGAATAACTTCCTCGACCTCTATACCTTGAACTTGACCTGGAGGACCGACCGCAGTGGTGCCCATGATGGTGATGATGGTGGTGACGTTCTTTTGGACTTCTTGAACAGTCGTTCATGATGTGTCCCTATAAATAAATATTACAATTACAGTAGCTATGACCACTGTGACATTTAAGCACACACAAGGTAACTACAACAAAACAAAATTAAACTGAATTCCCAATCCCCAAAGGTACTGAACTTAATGCTGATAAACTTCTCCAAGCTTGCACTGTATCATTACTGTTCTTTTGATTACCTTCAGTTATGTCATACGGGTTCTCACAAATATTTCAGATGTTTAGAATCCGAGAAAAACAGGACAAATCGGGAAGATGCGAGGGAAAATTAGTTTGATATTCGATGGACTCACAGGAGGCAGGCGCTCTTACGTGAGAATTCTTTTCACCTCTGGGCGCTCGCAAATAATTCGCATGCTCTTTTGTTTTCCCGGCTTCTCCTTTCGCACAAAGAATCCACTACTCATGCAACTGTTCGTTGCGTTGCAATTCGCAATAATTGCCCAACTTTCACAAAAAAATTACATAAAACTCTGACTGTCTGACTATATGCAAATCATGTAATCTGATAAGTGGGACTTCTTAGAATTATATGAGGTCAAGTTCTTTTTCCTCCTGTCCAATGCAATTGCAAAGAGTAAATCGTGTCGAGTATCATATTATTCAGCTGATTCGGTCGGTGGTCGTTCTCATAGGCAGCCAGGGTTTGTTTACTTTACATACATAAGTCAAGCTGATCCGATGGTATGGTAACAAATTACAGGTGATTTGTACATAATAATGCAGCCACCGGTGATGAATTGTAACCTTGATTAGTTGCAGTCTATGAGAAATAAAGGAGACATCGGCCTTTTCAGGGCTTCTTTTTAAAATCCAAACGATTTTATTCTCAGAATACCCTTTTATATGAAGTTTATAATAGTAGGAGGAATCTGTTTATTCTTCTTCCTGTACGACGGTAGTCTTCTCCGATACGTACAAACCGTCTAAGAATTTACGGATATCCTTGTTCTTCACCGTTGTGGATTGTTGGATCAAGGCGGCTGTACAAGAGAAAAATATTAACATTAGCATTCATTGAACACAATTAGTTTCAAGTGCACTGGCACATGCACGCATCACTCTTTATAAGCATTGAAAAACCTCAGGGTTTCAACTTAGAAATTTAAAGTTGGACAAGACTGACCTGATCGTGAAACGGCCTCAAGTGAATTGCCCTCCAAAATCAATTCATCCTTCTGCTTCTGTGAGTTTACAACAGTAACACCCTTGGACATCTTTACTTGACGAATGTATTTCTCTCCCAAGAAGTTACGAACTTCGACCAAGCTGTTATTTTCGGTCGTCACGCAATTGATGGGGAAATGAGCGTATACGCTTCTCATCTTGTAGCAGAATCCCTGTTCAAACGAAAGCAAAAAATTATAATTAAAACATAACTCACATTTCTATCATTATGATCCCATCACAATTATTTCCATACTCATTCCTACTATCGCAGGAGCCACCAAAACTAGCATAAAGCTGCCGCTATGGCTGTACACATTGCACATGAGGCCATGTGGCCCGAGCAATAATAAATCCATGGGAGCACATGAACTTTTCAGTATGATAATTGATGTTTAAATGCAATTATTTCCTACCTTAGTCACACCCTTGATCAAATTCTCAATATGAGAACAAACAGTACGGACTGCAGCAATTTCTTTCTTAGATCCGAACCATTTTTCAACTTTGACTGTCTGTGGATCAGTCACTTTGATATCAATGGCCAAGTGCCTAAAGGATCTTCGGAGGACTCCTCGGGGACCACGAACGATGACCCGGCGACCCTTGGCGGATACCTTCACACCCTCGGGTACTTTGACCAATTGATTTACCACAATTTGCTTCATTTTTCTACAAAATTTTAACTAAATATTCCGGCAACAGTCTGTCCACACTATTCCGGCACCCGCAACACTCACGCAGTAGTGAAAGAAGTGGCTGTACTTTCAGAATGGAGCTTCCCACAGTACTGAAGGCATGGTCGGCCTCTCCTTGCTTCAATCCCACACCGCTTGATGTCCTCAGCCCATTCTTTCTGCCCTCAAACTCCAACATCATCGCGCCAATTTTCTCGTTTGAAATTCTGTACTCAAAATTTTAGCACATTTGAGCAATTTTTATCATTTTCCGCTCCAAAATTTTAGCTTTTCTCAAAATTTTGTTATCGGCTGTAGAAATTACGTTTTTTTAATTCGTGACGCCTTCGATCACTTCGATGCGTGAATAAGTAATTTTTATGTGAAATTTCGCATGGTTTTCGCTG
>JAQFYD010001762.1:0-11211 GCA_034694225.1 Bourletiella hortensis
TGAAAAGACTATGGAGCAGTTTAAATGTCAAACTCTTCGTGTATAGCCCATTCAGCAGTCTGCCGTAAATTTAGTTCGGATTTCTGTATCAATGAGCCATATGCTACCATGACAAATTCCTTCGGATACTTCTTCAGCACATTATATAGCCCTCCAGGGTCAAGCTTGGAATTGTTTGAAAGTAAATGCCGCCAAAGTATTGCATTAGAGGACATATAGAGAATGGTTCATTGCGGAGGAACAATAGGCGATGAGAGATGCTACTATTATTACTGGATGTGTTCTCCTTTCTAGTATGAACACCTCATTCTCACTTCTCTCCGCTTGGGCACCTTTTCCGGATATAGAAGAAAAGTGTGGAACGTAACAAAGGGAGAGTAAACGGTCTGGAACAAAGATGTGCTGTCTCATGTGGAACTTTTGGAAACTTTTTTTTTCTGAATTACGAGCTAAAAAGTGGGTCTGATAACGAGGCCTTGCAAAACTAAGCGCATAAGCTAAATGCCTTTAAAAATTTTGTAAAATTCATTGCGCCGCGTAGTGCGGCATTCCATAGCATTGCTGCAAAGCTAACATTTTTGTAATAATTCCATAGCAACTTGGTACGCATATGAAATGAATTCATGCTCGCATCCGTTAACAATCTGTAAGTAGTGACCACTTGAAATCTAACCGTGCCGTCTCCTACTTACACACCGTGGTCTAAGATTTTGGCTACTTTCACTCCCTTGACTGGATTTGTACAAGGAGAACGGAAATGTCTGGCTATAGGAAAACGCAAGCACTTTTCCCCACATTCTCCATCTCTCTTTCTCTTCACGTCCTCCACAGATCCTTTAGACAAGACAGTCACACTTTGTTATTCCAGCACGGAAGTACGGGAGATTTCAGTCTCCCTTTGCACACAAACACACACACACCGACACTTGAATCCAAAATCTTTTTATTGTTTTTCCTTCCTGTCATATGCATTCATTCATCCGCCACTAAGAAGATTAGAACCTAGTTTGGAAAAACAAACTCAGAGATTTTCTCCTCTTTCCTTCTTCGCATAACAAGAATGTGAGGTGCTAAAAATCCCCTGAAATCAAAATGAATACAACTTTAGTGGTGGAAAAGCTGCGAGAGATTTTATTAAATCTCCATGTCCCTCCTCTTCCGAATTATTCAACAACAACAGCTTTGCCACCGTCGGCAGTAACAACAACGACTTTATCAAGAACTACGGCCATCAATCGGCCCATCCTTTCCCCTGTTATTGGAACGAGAAATGAGTCTGAGTTCATCTTTGGGCGAAACAGTTTCTATGCCGATAGCACCCGAGAAAGTTCTAGTTTCGTCTACGGTACAGAAGTAGAAGGTAAAAAGTTGTTTATTGGGAGCAATAATAATAATGAAAGTGAGGCAAATTCATTGTTGAAACATTTGCAAGAATTGATCCAAGTGCTGAAAATGTCAGCGTCATCGTCAGCTTCAGGCGGTGTGAGTAGTGCTGGAAGTGGTGGTGAAAGTAGATCGAGTGGATCAAGTGAAATGGAGTTTAATTTGACTTTGGAAGATATCACAGACTTGAATAACCTAATGGGTGACTATGCCAGTCATGCTGTGCCGTTGAAGCATATTTTTATAATTGTTTTATATCTACTCATTGCTTTTGTGTCTATAGTGGGTAATCTACTAGTGGTGCAGTTGGTGATACGAAGTAGGAGGCTGCATACTTTGACTCATGCATTGTTAGCAAATCTGGCCGTGGCCGACCTGTTCATGTCAACTTTGAATATTCCGTTTAGTGCAGCGAGAGTTATACTAGCGGAGTGGCCATTCGGATCATTTTTATGCAAAACTGTGCCATTTGTTCAGGTGACTTCCGTATATGTAACGTCTATAACCATGGCTGTCATCGCTCTTGATCGCTATCAGGTTTGAAAAACTACAAGGACAGAGTTAAAAGGTAGGCAGGAAGGTATCAACGGCAAAAATCTCTATTGTTTTCATAGGTCATCATGAACCCACTGGGAAGGAGGATGAAACGCTCTACAGGAATTCTCCTTGTTATTGCTATATGGAGCCTATCTGGCCTTGTCTCTCTTCCTTACGCCTGGCATCATAAGGTAATAATAAATGATTCTCCACTCACATGTAGAACAGCTTCTTAAGACATTCAACTTTCCCCGTAAATCAATAGTAATTAACAAGTTTGCACCATTATTCATGGAATTCACGTCTAGGCAAGTCTTAATTGTAGGAATTAATTACTTCTTTATCGGGCTTTCATCTGATTTATTGATCCGAACAATGAAAAATTGGTGATGGTCAAAACTACCAACTCCTTAGGAAAGGCTTAGTGCCAAAAGTTATGTATTTTGTCCATGTGAAATCATGCGTGTTGCTATTCCCGGCATAGAAAAAAAGAGGACGGGAAAATTCATTGCAATTTTATGCTGACGACGGAGTGAATAAAACTCCCATGAAACTTTGCATTCTGTACAGATCTTTAATAAAGTGCGCATATGTTTCCACTGCATTTTATATACGTTTTCTAGGTGGTGACCGTGCTCACAGTTCGAGTCGTAAATCGTTGCCAGGCAGAGTTTCCCTCAATGGAGCGACGACGTTGGTTAACCGTGGCAACCGTTTTTGGACAATATTTCATCCCACTGGGATTCACCACTGCTTCATACGTCTCCATAATGATACGCCTTGGCCTCCGAGGCTCGGCCATGGGTGAGTAAACCAATGATATTTTACTGCAAAATGCAACCTTATTCTAATGCAAACCGAAATTTCCAGGCTGTACAACACCTCGTCAAGTAGCAGCTCAGTCCAAGGCGAAGAGGAAAACGATTAAGATGCTCGTCCTCACAGTAATCTTCTTTGCCCTATGCTGGGCACCCATAAACGCCTACCATTTACTTACCCATTTCGGTTTAGTGGGTCACAACTCAACAGCAATCTTGATCTGCCATCTGATTGCCATGTCCAGCACATGCTACAATCCCTTCATTTATTGCTGGCTGAATGAACATTTCCGCCGTGAAGCTCTCAAGTGGCTGTGTTGCTGTATACGAAAACAATACAATCATCCTTCTCTTGCCCTCCTGCCTGCTTTGGACACTAATAATGGAACTCTGAAAAGATGTTCGGACCGGAGGGATGGAGGCGCCAATAGTTGTAACCATTCTGGCGCATCAATACCACTATTTAATTTACGACCTGGCTCTCGCAGTAGTATCAATCAAGATCAGCAGCAGCAGAAGCAACAGCATAGTTTAACACGGATACATTCAAAGGGTTCTCATAGGGGAATTATCGTGGATTTCAGCTCATCCAGCACTTCCTCCTTTGCTCCTAGTCGGAGGAGTAAGAAAAAGAACAATAATGTCAAGGGACAGCAAGTGAAAGAAAGTAGAAGGAGCCGGAGTTGGGAAAGGGCAGCGAGAAGGATGAATAGTGGGAATGTTCTGAGCAGTGATGAATGTGAAGATTCTTGTTCAAATCAACACTTGAATAGAGCCAATAACGGTGAAGTTAGTTATGGCTTACAGGATAATTCATTCAGCAGTCTTGAAAATTGTCATGACAGTGGTTGCGGTACAACGAAAGCTGAGTCTCCTGTGTAATAAAGAGCGGACGTGACTAGCTCATAATGATGAGTGGTATCATTCACTGGGAGTAAACCAAGGCTAAAAACGCAATAACTGGGAAAAGTAATGTCATGACGATAGAAAGTCAGTGAATAAAAGTATCGAGATACTGTCCATGAACTTTTTTGCAGCAGAAGCTACTGATCAAATGCTGTTTCTTTAAAGTAGACACGGCTGTACATATATAAGATTATCGTTAACTGTTCTGAGGTATTCATTTAATGAGTCGCACAATGAGTCGGTTGTGGTACGACAAAAGCTGAGTCTCCTGTTCAGTACAGGACGAGCCCTTGCCCATAATGCTGAGAATGTGATGTGAACCCTGTCATGTCATTTATTGAGTGTTAATTAAGACTGTGAATGAAATAAACTGGGAAATAACTTGATTAAGATTGAAAGGCAAGGAATAAAGGTATGAAGAGATGGTATCCATTAAGCTTTATTTTGGTGCGTTGCACAGTAAGAAGTTTTTTTGCGCATCTTTAAAAGAATGTATATCATGACGTTCACTTGAATTAGATGATGAGATTTTAGTAGCTAAAGCTTGAAGCTTGTTACTTGAACCCAGTGGTTCCAGTCCCTGAGAGCTCACTAGTGAGTTAACCAAAATGAATACGCAAATCTCCCCAAAACCATGTATTACGGCGTTCTCTCAGTGTATCAGCAGGAACCTGTAAGCTACCAGTGACAATGCCTCACACGTTTGCAGAGACATGGTGCAAAACGTGACAGTTTCGCTCTGCCTTAAAAAAAGTAGTGAATGAATAACGCATACTTGACCTCTCTCACTCGAGACGAACTGACCGTCTTGTGGCAGTAAGCATAACTGATAATTTCATATCTCTATAGTAGAGTGTAAGACATTTATCCAAGTCATTAGCCAGTTGTGTGCTTACCGTCCACCTTGGATACATAGAACTTGGAAATTAATGACAGGAGGGGGTCAACATCGTTTGACCCGCATCAATTCTCCATGCTTTATTTGCTGCTCCTTTCATTCTGTCACACGTACCAATTATGACGACAACTCTCAGATTAAGCGAGTTCATGCATAGAAAAGAAAACTTCAGTGTAAACTCATGTCACGGGTATACATACATACGTTCCTACGAACAACTATTTGATTCTCGTCTCATCCCTCTGCCTGACCTCAACATCTTGACATTTTTCTGTAAAGAACTTCTTGATGAATCCCGACTCAATATTACAAAATGACTCAAAACTTCATCAGTTTCTTCAGCATTTTTCTGTCCTTATGATACTCCACACAGTCAGAAATCATCATGAAGCAAGGACAGTTCTTTGCCCATCTTGTGCTCCTATTAGCCACTATCGCAACTTTGACTGCTTCTGAAATTGACAACGTTTTGGAGACAGAAGATTTGAATTTCATATCTGGTGGTACCTGGTCCAGCGAGCAAGAGTGCAATCCGGGTTCGTTCATAACAGGATACGGACTCAAGTTTAATAGTGAGGGAAATGTAGCTTCTCTTACCTTCCAGTGCTCCTACCTTGGTCCGGAGAACACGTTCATACCTGACCACAACATCACCGTCGGTTTCCCTGAAGACTCAGTAAAATCGCCTACTAACCAAGTGTTCTACTACGGAGGGACATTTGCTGTCGGTTATTCCAGCCAGCTATGGAACGACTCTTTTGGGAACTACTACATTGGAGGGCGTCAGCTGCTCTTTCAAGGACAACCAGAGCCCTTCCTAGTATTCCCTCCTAACGCCCAGTATAGACAAATCTCAGAATCCGTCTGCACCACCAGCTATGGACTTTGTGGTGTAAAAGCAAGAATTAAACGTCGTGTCATGGAGCATCCGGGTAAGCCTCGCTATGATCTTAATGTTTTACTAATTCAGCTTATAGCAAAGATAGTAATTATGTCCTTTACACAGGTCAAATCACCAGGCTAACGTTCCATTGTTGCTACTTCTGCGTCCCTCAAGAAGGTGAAGAGATTGTATGGAGTTTTGTAAATAACAAAACTGAACCCACGAGGTACACCACAAGGCGGACATCCGGATCGTCGATGGATTCAGGAGTGAGCCAAGCGGGCAGTCTGGGTCGGTCTTTTGAAAATAGCAACGATGGAAGCTTGACACACTTTCAGAATACAAATTCTGGATTAAGTGAATCCATCACAGACAGTTATGATTCCAGAACAGGAAAATCAACCGTTTTGAATGAGTCCAACTCCACCAGATTGAGCAATGGGACTCAAGTCGGGGGCGTTGTTGGGATTAACAATAGGAATGGCACTACTGCAAACGAACAAGAAAATAAGGGCAAATCAAACTCCAAAGATAACTCCGACACGTCGTCCGCAAGCACCAATGTGGGTAGCGGGATTTTCGACACGAACACTAAGACTGATCAGGACACGCGTGGTGGTAGTAGCGGTGTGTCCACCTCAGAATCAAAATCCAAGACAGAAAGTAAAACGGACCGGGTTAGCGCAAGCAGTACGTTTGGCTGGGAGGTTGAAGCTCAAGCTAGTATTCCGCTCATTGCCGACGTGAAAGCGACATCAAAGGCGAGTTTCACAGTTGAGGGGGGAACAGAATGGCGTAAAGAAGAAACTTCTACGGCTGGACAAGTGGTTGACAGTAGGAGCCACTGGGAGAACGGGGTGACTAAAGGGACGTCACAGGAAGCCTCGCGCCGGCTTGATATCAATAAGATGAATCAATACCAGAATTCAATAAGAGAGGAAGTGAATCAAGGGTCCAGCAAAGGTATTGGAACTGAAGCCACGGTTGACCTGAGTAACACGACAAGCAATAACATCAATTTTGGCGTTGATACTGGCAAAGACTTTGGCATTACAAAGTCCATCACAAAGGATCAAAGTCGACAGAAGGCTTTGCAGAAAGCAAGAGAAAAATCTATCCAACAAGGGGCACAGGTATTTCACATGCGGCCACAAAAAACGCCTAGCCCATTCGCTTCCATGTTAATACATCGATTTTGCCTTTAATCACTTGCAGAAAATGTTCTCAAAAAGGTTCACAAACTCAATCTGGTCGGACAAGAGCCGGACCCAAAGTTGGTCCAGGATGTGGAACGAGCAGTGGGAAGAAACTTTTGAATATGTCTGTGAGAAACATTCAATCTGTGAAGTGAAGCAAAGATCCGGCAAATGTGGTGCCATGGTCATTCGGGTGCCAACCATTGTGGCAAGCAGTAGGTCCCTAAATGATATCACAATCCCAGTCACTAAACTCCAGTCGGAGAAGAACAGATTAGAGCAGTATTTTGAGTCCGAATATCCCAGACAGATATGGGTTGTAGTGGCGGGAATGTCGTACTATGAGCCTAGCAATAGCGACGATGACTGGGAACCGGCAGTAACGTGTGCAGAAGGATCCGTGGTGATTGGACATTCCCAGAAAATGGTGAGAGGACTTGCCCTAACGGGCATTAAGCTCCTCTGCTCTGAAACTAAAGATAAAATGAGGCATTCTTTCAAGTCTTATTACATCACGAGTGAAGCTTCCCCACGGGGTAACTGGACTAAAGAGGTACATGCACGTTCTATTTCCCTATTTCAAGGCTAGAAAACACTTGAGGCATAGTGTGTTTGTACATGTCATCAGGAAAAGCATGGACCGACCGAATGGGCAACAGGTTATCAGTTCATGAGTGGAACTCTGGAAGGTGTGGAAATATTGAGTAGCCATACTTTTATGTATCACAACACATGGTCGCAGCCTTTGCCTGACTGGCCAGAAAATAAACAAGTCCGTGTAGCATCATGTCCAGCCCATCACGCAGTTTGTGGGGTGCAAATCAAGAAGGACAAATACGGACTAGGTAGTTAACCTTATGCTAAGTTTTTATGTATTTTACAATGCAAATCACTCAAGTATTCCAATAATTCCAGGTGCCATAGCCGCCATGGCTCTAAAATGTTGCTTTCATTGCATTCATTCCGAGCATGAAGATACTCTGCTCTCCATGTCAAACAACAGCCCGTCCGAATCTCCATTAGAAATTACCTTCCGTTACGGCACGAACAATGATACGACGACCTCACAAAGTAAATCCTCCGCTTCAAGGGTATCCATGGACATGCAGGGCTTACGTCGAGGTTTCGCAACAGGGCTGTCCAACTCCACAGACTCGGGCTTTGATTGGAGTAAAGCCACGCACTCATTTTGGAGTTCGGAGCAAGAAAAGAGAATTACTACTTACTGTAGTGCAAGGCATACTTGTGAGTTTAAACAAGTTGTAGGAACTTGTGGACCCTTTGACGTCCCCACGCCGGTCATTCGATTTTCAGAAACACCCATTTATGAGGATACGAACATGAATTTGGTTACTTTCCGTGGTGATTCAGAGGTACGCGTACATGATCGTCAAATGTTCATAGAATTGTCCACCACTGAGTTTCAATATAACTCCTCCGGGGGTGGACAGTGGAGTTCCGTCCAGGAATGTGACATGGGTTCAGCAGTAATCGGTGGGAGCATTACTACTGAGGGTGAGGGCGGTATATTGACTGGGATAGAGGTCATTTGTGGTCAGATTGTACCTTTAACGCCGCAGAAACGTAAGGGGACTGGATATCAAAAGGATGGCCGAGTGCTGAGTATAAGTTTTCTCAGGACAGAACGGGAGCATAAGATGGATATGAGTAAGGGCGGGAAGGGTCAGGGGGCGGCAGTAGGTTTCCTTATAGATCTCTCCGCTGATGGCAAGCTTTACTATGACTTGACCTTTGAGAGGAACAATCCTTCGGGGTATGGGTTCACTCGAACATGCCCGCCTTCTTATGCGTTATGTGGAATTCAAGCTTTCATATCTCCGGACTTTGGTAACTGTTATTATTGCTGTCATTTATGAATTATATTATTATGCTACTTACGTGATTCTCATATTGCTTGATCAATTTCCAGATCAAATCTCTGCAATTCGATTCAAATGCTGCTTACATTGTCTTCCCCAAGAAGGCAAGAACTACTTGCAGGGTCACTTGAATAAACAGCGACAGGAAAATATCCTTCCGTTGGATTACAGGACGGGTCTGTCCTCCCCGTGGACCCATGACCTTGCGAGACGCATGAATGAGTCCGGCTTGATGCTTGATAAGAATGAAGATATTCGTACACTGCGAACTCTATTTGTCAAACGCTTTCACCATTATTCTGCGTACAATTTCAGCTGGCCCCATGCCCCAGATACGATTTGGGAGGGGGTTTCTCATTTTCAAGAGAATTTGAAGTGCCCTGGGCGTCATTTTTGTGATTTTTCTCAGCTCGTTGGAAAATGTGGGGATCTGACGGTGAAAATGGGCTTTACTGTTGCTGATGAGAAGGAAGTGCAATAAAGGGAAGTAATGTTACTAGCCAAAGTTTATAATTCCGTAAATGCTCGAAATTTTTGCTGCAAAATAAAATCAAGTTTGATCATTATCACTGAAACTTAATGGCAAAGTTTTTATTATTTGGTGAGCGGAAACAATAGGTAATTGAAAGACGCATTCATGAGTACATAATGCACTGACTGTGAGTACATTACACAGAAGGATTGCAAGAAGCAACTACAAACGTTAAATGGATATCAATAATTATGAAAAGTAGTATTTTTGTCAGTTGAAAGAGCGGCTGACGGTGAAACCTTTCCCATTCTCGTATGCATCCGACTTGAAAACCACGACAAACGGAGTCGCAGGGGGTAGAGTCAAGTTGATCTCTTGTGCCTTTCTGCCGAATCGCCTGCCATAATATTTAAGTTTAAACCAGGACAGCAAAACATGAGGATATTTGCACATTTCATGGGACAACTTACATAGCAGTTCGAGCTTGTCTAGTTTCAGGATCCAGCCAAGACAGTTGGACCCAGTCACGCAGATATTCCGTGTCAATTTGATTTACATTGACGTGGGATTCCCTTCTGCTATTGGTGTGACCAATAATAAATACACGCTCGTTAACTCCATATTCCAGAGCTGGGGATGGTGGGTACTTGACAGATGTTTCCGCATCCGGTAACAATATCTGTTTTGGTTTCAAAGTACGTGCAAAACCACCACCGTCATCCCACAACTTCAAGTGAAGTCCCTGTCCAGGTTTGGTTGGTTTTCCGGTAAAATGTATTACTATGAAAGGATACTGGCCTACGGAGTATTGACTTCCGTTTGTGGCAAACATTACGGGCTCATTGACGGACCTGCTCAGAATAATAAAATCAGGCCGTCATTTGCTACTATAGTGGATGCGGAATGCAATTTTGTAATTAAAAACTTACAATTGTGTTACATTGTAGCCCCAATTTGCATGCTGATTCAGAGCTACGACTGTGAAATTACTGGTGAATTCTACGACACCATCATTCAAGTGTTCAGCCCGAATTGGACCACCGTCCTTGGCCCATACAACCCAGACGCAACCAGTTTGCTCAGGTGCAAGTGTGTATGGCAGTTTGTACACTATCTCCGCCTCGTTCTGAAGCTCTATGTAACCTCCACATGGTCCTGTTAAGACATAAATATTATGATTACTAATTATTCAAGTCCATAACATAAGTTTGTAGAGGCAACTCACCTGTAGGTATTGATTCTCTCAAAGCGGCATTGACGACATAAGAAATTTCATTACTTTCTGCTGGTGCTGCTAACGCATCAATTGCAGTGCTACCTCGGTCCCCTTTTTTACCCTTGGGTCCCACCGGACCAGCGTCGCCTTTGTCTCCTTTCAATCCTGGAAGACCCGCATTTCCCCTTTGTCCAGGGGACCCGGGAGTTCCTGCAACTCCAGTTTCACCTCTCTCCCCTTTGACGCCTTCAAACGGCTTTAAAAACCACACTTCATCACTTGATACCCTCCGCTGCTCAAGTGTTTCATTATATTTCTGATTAATTTTCTTCAACTCCTCTTTCAATTCTCTGACTTGGCCCTGCAGACCTAAAATCTGCTGGGTATGTTCCCTCCTAATATGCTCAAGCCTTTGGGATAGCTGGGCAAGTGGGTCTGCAGTCCCAGGGGATGGTACATGGGTAAGAGTAACACTTACTATTATAAATATTAAGCTTCTCATCCTGCAAATAGTTGTATGAGCACTTTATAGACCTGACTTGACTATTTAGAGGCCGGAATAAAACTGGTAAACATAAGAGGATCATGAGCAGAGAACTTGCTAAATAGCTCACAACAGAATTAATCTCTCTGTTCCTGCTAAACGACGACGTCGGAGGTCAGTGGTTTGACTTGACTATTGGACAGCCTGAAAGATTTTTAGGCTGTGAGAAGCTGTCAGACTAATAATTGTGATTCATAGTTTTTCAATGAGTTTAACATTATCTTCGAAACACACGACGCAACATAGGAGGTGAGCCCAAGACGCCACTAATAATGGCCATATTATTGCTTATCAGCTAATGCGAATCAGTAATTTATGCTTTATCAATAGTGACAAGATTGACTAAGCCAAGGCTCTGAAGTTGTGGGCTTCGTCCTGTTGCTGGAGCAGTTTTACCACGGGTAAGAACGTGCCTGTCCACGTGAATCTTTGCGGAATTATTCATGGGAAATGATGACTAAAATTTGATACTTCCGAC
>JAQFYD010001763.1:0-11206 GCA_034694225.1 Bourletiella hortensis
AAGCTCGGCACAGACTATGCAACTTTTGTTGCATGAAATATGAAAGATTTCTAGTTTCATGTATTTCACAGTGTGCGGACGCGTGAAATTTTGGTGAAACATGGCATTTCAGAAACAAAAATTTCAATTTTAACAATTGGAACATGGAGCCATTTTATTTCACGTTTCATGAAACGTTCGTGAAATGAAATAAAAAGTTTCGTTTCACCAAAATTTCACGAAACAAGTGTTTCATAGTCTGTGCCGAGCTTTAGAGAGTTGGGAACAGATAAAATGTTCAGTACATTATGGTCTTTTAACTTACAATGTTTGTCTTCTGGCCTACGCATTTGAAGAAACACTGCGGCAGAACAATATGATGATAAGTTAATGGACCATTACAGAAACATGCTGCCTTTCTTACCGGAATAGATTCCCGAATTTTCTTTGGCAGATTCCAAAAATCCCATAAACTTAAGTAGAAATTCTTAAGACAGGCATTCATAGCAGGCAGCCCATTGTATGTCATTTTACCTGCCAGCCGCACGCAACTACCCTCATTATCTCCGTCACTCCGCCCCGACGTAATCTAAAGAATGTATGTATTTTACCAAACTTTTATCATTCCTGAGCAAAATGGTTTTATGATACTGGATTTAATTCTATACATTCATGAACTTCTCAACCACTTCGGAACCCAATGATTCCAGGAGCTTTCCAAGACCGAACGTTTCCAGCACCTTTGGAAGTCCTACGCTTATTGTGAGCCGAGGGATTAAAAAAGTTCCTCCAAACGTTATTTCAACTTGACCATCTTTGAATTGTAGCTCAAATGCATAGCTCTGTGAACAAAGGAAAATTATTGGGAAGAATAGCTTTCACAAATGGTGCTTCTACAACGCCGATAAGAGCTGTTTCGCAAAACGATGGGCTTTGAAGCACTATTTTCATGTATTAATACCGATTCAAAAGGCAGCAAAAGAACTACACACAAAAGCGCAAACGTTGTTCTGGTCAAAGTGGCTTCTTCGTGCTTCATTTTCGGAAGTTGCGCAAACGTTTTTAAGGCGTCCTAAGGAATCACTCCGAAGTTGTCTCTAATGGTTTCCTAACTTTTAATATTCAAAACGAAGTTTTCTTTGTGCAAGGTAATGTATTACAAACGGCAACGACATTGGTACAAACTGATACTTTTGGCTCTGCGGCAGCAATAAATGTAATGACGGATGTTACATTATGATTTCCTGTTTTCGTTGCTTCATTGCATAGCATGACTATCAAATAAAATGCTTTTTATTATCGTAGTTTTGCCGAACACGCAAGGAATTATTCGCAAAAATTGCAATTAGTCTGGTGTTTAGCAATTTGCAAAAGGCTCAGGTGCGTTTACATTGACCCGCTATGTTTACATACGCAGAATACAGAGTCCGTCCAAGACATACTTGTTAAGCGGGATATTTGAAACTGCAGAGGGCAATCAAATTTTTTGAGCACGAGGAATTAATCGTGGGTGACACGTGCTCGAAATTTTGGGTTCAAAACGTTATTATTGTGGCATATAATGTAGTTAATTTGGAAACTGCATAACTAAGATCCTTGGATCGCAATTTTTGGACATATTGAGAAATTTTGGCTTCTACGAAGCAATATTTTTGCTGGTTAGAAAAGGCATATTTCATCTCCCACTGAAACGGAATCTGGACTCCTTATTTTTTGAGTTTCGTTTCCAAAATGAAGCTAAGTAAAGGTGTTTTGGGTCTGAAGGTAAGAAAACATTAATTTTCAAATCATATTCAGAAACTGCGTTTACTTACGGTGTCATGTCGTGAACATTTCATGACATGGTCACGTTTTGCGCTCAAATCCTAAGAAAATTGTGCTAAAGCCTGTTAAAATTTGTAATTGTTTTTACAGTTTATGCGTAAGACCAAAAGCCAGTTGGAGCAGACTGAAACTGAGAAGAAACATCGAAAGTATTTTCAGGGGGATGATAATGATGATGTACCACTGAAGACAGAGGCGGCGGCTTCCTCGTAAGTCTCAAAGACTCCGTACACATTATCCATAGCAACGTTCACTAATGAATATTATTTCGCGTACGGCTAAATTCTCTATTGAACTTAATGCATTTATTTTTATTATAGCTCAGCTGTTCAAGCATCAGTAAGAATCTGTCCAAGCTACCTCCAGGTCGAAAGGTATACCTACGCTCGTCAATCCTACGGTGGAATGAATCCCACAGTTGAAGAAAATATACGGAAAGGTCTGTGGCAAATGGAATTTGAAATTCCTCTACCTGAAGATGAAGAAACTGCACATAGTTCACGACCAGTCAAGAAAGAACCAACCGAGGAGGGAGAAATATCATCAAATAGTGATGATGACTTGAATGCGCCAGTTTATGGCAGCCTTATTGCCACAATTGGCAAGAGGTTCAATAGAAAAAATAAAATGAAAAGGCCTCATGATGATCTGCAAGATAATCTAGATGAAGGGTCAGTTGCGCCTAAAAAGAAAAAGAAAAGTATGCCGAGATGGAAAAAATCTAAAAGTAGTAGTAATAATTATGCTGAGGAGGGTAGCAATGAAGGTGGCTCTTGAAGTATTCTCGCTGGAATTTTGTTTACAAGTCACCTCTCTGTCTCTGTAATCTTTTTTTCATTCTTCCTAAACTGATTTTGGGGTATTCAACAAATAAACTGAAAATATTTCAGATTCGTAAAACGTATTGTTTCATTTGTCATTGATTATCGACATTAATATCACTCTAATGCAAATGTGGGCAACAGAAGGCGTTCCTGAGCTCGCTTTTGTTTACATCATGGGCCGACTGGAGCGCGAGAGACGAACAAAGGACGCGGATGGCTACTGGTTTCACTTGTTAGCAGTTGCACTTGCAATCAACCCAGTTACTCTGACGGATGGCAGAAATGCCGATTGCAAAAAAATTTTGACGTGAATTGTCAGAATATTCTGTGCCAAATAGCTCTTAATAGCTTTATAATGTTTGTCTGGAACAAATTCTAATTTGACTACACGAGACGAGCCGAAAGATATTAGTTTTGAGGTTGCAGATCTAGTGCATAGATAAGGCAAATTTCTATTCTGATAAGCTACAAGCATTCATATGGCTGTCATCATCTGACCATAGACTTTTCTAATATACACCTCGGGAGACAGTGGATTCTATAGTTCTAGTGTGCCTGTAATTGAAAACGGTTCATTTAGCTTCCATGTGGTCAAAGGGTCAAGCAAGGCTGATGAAAATGAGGTTGACGAGGTCACGTTTGCAAACTTCAAGTCCGGGATCCGAGGACATCATACTGCTGGACGGAATGAAAGATGAAGATATAAAAAGACGAAGGAAGAAATCAGGTAATGAGTTAAGAAAGTAATTTGTAATCCTGACTGCAATATGTAAGGCTTGTATGTTCATATCACGCGTTATCATTATTATATAGGCGTTAGTGTGAAAGGACAAACAGAAATAGAAACGGAAGTAGAATACGTTGGAAGGGTCACAAGGAGCAGGAGGAAATCAAGATTATCGAATGAGTCGTCTGCCAGTGCAGAAATAATTTTCGTGGATGAAGTCAGTCACTGTGGACAAGAGGTTTTTGGTGGCAATGACAGCTCGCCGCTATCACGAACCAGTGGTACGAAAAGGCGGAGCCATTGCAATGCTGGAAGGAATAACTGTGGAAATAAAGGCCGGAATAATAATTGCAATGGGAAGGATGTGGTCAGATTTAGTGACTTAAGTAAAAGATCTGGTGTGATGGATGAATCATGTAGAGAAACGGATGATTCGTTTAGCGGCAGCGACCCAGCAGATATCGTAGTTGTTGATCAACTTGTACCGTCAGTTGATGTGTGCTGTCATGATGAAACAGTGCCAGGAAGTCCTAAACGCCGTCGTGTGGAGGCTGGGTCTGTGCAGGATCAAAGAGCCAGCAATGAACAATTACAGTTGACATGCAGACAAATGTTAGGAAAAGCGGTTGCTGAATTAACGAACGTGGTTGGAAAAACCTCCGCGGCAGGGCCAACGGTCTTGAATTTTGAACATATAGTGTCTGATGTCAAAGGAGTGGAATCTGGCTCACTGGATTCCAATGTTAAAGTTTTACTCAGGTCGGTAGACTCAGGCTTGTGTGGAAGTCAAGTGGGGAAGCGAAAGATAGAGGCTGATGTGCCAATGAACATCAGTGACGGAGTGAACAGCGATTCCATCATTAGAAGCGACGAGAATGCTCAGCAAGTAACGCAGATTCCGGAGGAAAATGAGAAGAATTCATCTAATCTTTCAATAGGTAAATCACTCATGTGTAGATAGTTTACGCTTCACTCTAGGTCGCCGACTAAGCATTTTGTCTGTCTTTGGATTTAGTTTCAGCTGGGATCCCTATTAGTATTAGTACGACACTACATGCATCTTGTGCTCTGCCAGGAAGCGACATGATGGTTGATGGACTGAGTCCTGGTTCGTCAGAAGACGTTACCGCTGTCAATGCAACCAACCAAAGTGGTGGTGATTGTATTGCCAAATGTGAGTCAGAAACATTGTGTCCTTTGGACACAACTAGTGTTGTAGAATTCGTCACTTCACCAGAAGTTGGCTCTTTAGATCCTGAGAATACCGAAGACAACGGGTGCAATTCTCATGAACTTGTACCGACTCAACTGAACGAACAGATAGCTTCCGGGCACATAGATGGAACTATAGAAACTTGTGTTATGACTGCACATGCTGACTTTGATATTGTGTTGGAAGATCAGGAAAATGCCAACGCAGAAGATGTAGTCGAAGAAGGTCCCAGTATTATTAATGATGAAAATTCGAGCGAAGAGGAAACGACAGAGGAACATGAGATCAGGTCAGAAGTAATACCTGTAGATCCATCAATCACTAAGGTGAATGACGGTGAGGTACAACTAACGTTGGGTACCTCAGTGGCAATACCCGTAGATCCATCAGTCAGTGAGGTGAACGACGGCGAGTCCGAACTAACGTTGGGTGCCTCAGTGGAAGTGAGTGATGAAATGGAAGAAAATGCAGATGCTCCAAAGATGATAATTGACGAAGAGTGGATTCAGGCTATGGCTTCGGAACGCTCAAGAATTGAGATAAAGCCAGTTGGGCTAGTTAGAAAAACTCACGCTGATGATCTCGTCGTTGAACCACCAAGCGGCAGTATTTACTCTGACAATCATATTACCAATGCGGAAAGTCAAAACGAAGATAACTCGGAATCCACGGCATCCTCCGATGTGTCCATCATTGTTCCTGTGAACACGGATTTAGCCTTGCAACCTGCCTCTGCAGCAGGTAGAAGTTTGTCCCCTGGATTTCGAATAAGCTCAGACGATGACGGTACAGTTACTGCTGTCGTAGTGGGCAATAATATATCCAAAAATTGCAGGAGAATTTATGACAGAAGTGTACACAAGGAATTTAGCTGCACAGGGTGCCACAAATCCTATATGCTGTTGCATCCTTTTAAAGTCCACCTTCTCAAGTGCTGTCCTCATAACCTGCCCACGGATCTACCTCTAACTCGTCAGGAGCTGAGAACTAAGCAGCTTATGTTCTCACCTGAAAATATTGCTAAAGCTATAGGAGGAGTCCCTACGAAATCGTCATCCGATTCGACTAAATCCCGTAGCTGTCGTAAAATCTCAGATATTGTGACCGTCCCTGCCAAGCGACTGAAAATAACAGAGAAAAGTTCGCCTCGAAAAAGTCCTCATTATAACTCCAAGGCGTCGATTTGTTCCAATACAGCTGCTTCGATCCCTCCTTCAAATGTTTTTGGTTCTACGCCTGTGTCACCTGCAACAAACTCCGACATCACTGCACCTGTTGTAAGTACACTCAAGCAGAAAGCAGTTGACGAAAACAGTACCACTAGCAGTACCGAATCTGAACCGGAAGTAACAAATGGACGTATATCAGCTCCAAACGGGGATTTGAGTGGCAGCAAGTCCCGAAGTACATGTGAAGCAGACCCTAATGAGAAGCAAATCATGTCCCCACCAAAAGTTAAAGCTTCTGTAACTGAGAGGGAGGCTAGAATTAAGCTGTTTAGTGTATACATGGGACAGCGACCTAAACCTGGTCCCGTGAAGTTTCCATCCAAATTCCCAGACGAGACCCCAGAAGAGAATTTAGCTTACGTCCTGTTCACTGTTGAAATGGAGCCGGGTGGGATGTTCTATCAAAATCGCCGTCAAATGGCTATAAAGCTGCTGGACGCAGCCAAAGCGAACAAGCCTAGTAGCAATCTAACAGTCCGCCCTTTGCAGTATTCTTCTGAAATGCCTCCACCCCCGCCACCATCTTCGCCTGCCTCTCAGTGGCGATTCAGCGTCCCAGATTCATTCCCGCGACCATTTATTCGACCTGTTTTGTCCAGAACTAAACCTTATTATGAAAGCAAAGAGTTCAAACCTATGTTGGAACGAAGCAAAATGAAGACTCAACTCGAAAATTCAAGGCTTAAGTCTGAGAATGAAACAGCTGAAGTAGGAAGATACAAACCTCTATTTGAATCTGGAAGGCATATGCGAGGTAGCTATGCTGTTGCGTTCCATTGAGACCCCCTTAATGTTATATGGAGCCTGTAAGTCCTAACAAAGTCGTTGCTGATTTCCGCAGAAAATCACATCCAGTCTAAGTTCACTTTGATGAATAATTTATTGTTTGCAGGATCGCCCAGCTCAATCTGAAGTCAGTACCTTGAGCCATTCAAATGACCCAAACGGAAGTAGCCTCATGAGATCTGAAAGAAAGTGCAAACGTGACCGCAATATTATAGTTGGTGCCAACTCGTGTGTATGAAATTTATAATAATGGAATCTTCGTATTTTCGAATGCAAATTCGAATTATTATTTTATTAACTCGTATCTAGCAGACGTTTACTTAATTTAAAGTAGTTCTTTGATAGCACCCATAGAATATTAAATATCTTAGAAATTGTTAAGGATAGAATTGTAATATCTTTTTTCTGTACAAAGTATGTCGTACTCCATATTGTCATCATAGCCATTGTGTGTTTTTCCACATTGTTAATATTCAACATTTACCCCCTCGGAATTATTTACTCTCCCGTAATAACAACAACACTTATTTTTCTTCTACGTGTATGCCGTACGATACTAGAAATTAGGATTTTTTAAACACATCTCTCTCTCTCTTGCTGTTGTTCAAGTTCGTAGAGTACATCAAGTTCAATGACAGTCATAGCCTTTGCCAAGAAATCAACCTTGCGTGTTGTTCTAGCACCTTATCAATTTACGTAATTCTATCTAATTTTCCTGCAGTACTATTTTTATGCTCATTTGTTTCTTCTTTTCTACTTCGCCCGCTAGTATTATTTCCGCTTATAAAATAAAAGCAACTGTGATGTTTATGTTGAGTCTGGAAGGACCGCAGAATGCCAAATGGATCTTGTAACGTCGTTGTTACTTGTATATTATGTTACTCCATGCGAAAATTAATCCTGAGAATTTGCTGTATCCAGTTGGTATGGTTAGTGTACACATAGTAGCAATAGCAACCAAACGAAAAGAGAAACAAACGTGGAGAATTATTCTATGTGATAGCATAGCATAGGAGAGGAAGCAAACATGGCGGTGAGGTACAGAGTAAAGTAAAGGAGGCGTGTTCAC
Source organism: Bourletiella hortensis (assembly GCA_034694225.1). NCBI lineage: Eukaryota > Metazoa > Arthropoda > Collembola > Symphypleona > Bourletiellidae > Bourletiella > Bourletiella hortensis. Next base: position 7,652 of record JAQFYD010001763.1, read on the forward strand.
ATATTATAGAATCTTGTTGGCAAACATGTCGTGCTAAGTGGGAGTCAAGTAGTCCTATACTGCATGCCGTGTTCACTATTACACACGTAATATCATGATTTCAACCTCGTTTTGATGAGTTAATTAATCGCAAACCACCCTCGCTCTATATGAACTCATGTATATACTCGCTCATGTTTGTATGTGGAAGAAAAAGCGGAATCGTTTTACTAATGAGTAACCTTAATTTCCCCCTTTTTCCGTTTCATTATTGAAACCTCCCCTCTGCAGTTCTTTAGCTGAAAGGGAGCATTTTTTTCCTTTGCAAATACGTCTCTATTAATTACTTAAGTACCATACTGTTCTGCATTTTTTGTTAATGTAATGTAATGTAATGGGGAAAACGTTTTGTTTTGTAACATCTCACACTACTTTAGTCATGATGATATGCTTCTGCTGTTAGTTTGCTGACGTAAAGAGGAAGCATCATCGCCGGATACCTATCATCATTTGTACAGCCGCAGCAGCGTAGGAGATAAGACCAGCTCTTACCCCACACGGCGAGGATTTCTGTTGTAATTGATTATAATTATCATAATCAGAGACGTGTGCTTAACAAATTGATTCTAACCACAAGCACTACCTAATAGCCTTCCTATGAAGAGTAATAATGCTCGGTGCTCTACTTGGCAATTTGTTTGTAATCTGAACCCAAGATTTAAGGTAGTTCTCCTACCATGAAATTACAGGGATATGGTAACATATATATATATATGATAATGGCTCTTATTTCCTTCCGGTCCTTTTTCCTTCAACAGAAACGCTCTCACTCACTCAATAATTCCCAAGAAAGTAGAGCTTAGTATTAAATTCCATGTTATAATGTTCTTCTATCATTGCTATTAACTACTCATTAGTATATCCTTAGCTCCGCATGGTTGCCCGCCCCTCTCTTTACCCTCCTATGTTGTTATATGCTCTTCTCACCTTAACTGACTATGACTGTAAGTTGTAGGGAACGTAGTAGTGGTGGTGATGATGATGAGAAGTATAAAGTCCATTTACTAAAATGGAGAGTGAGTGAAGAAGAGTGAGATGAAGGGACAAAAAATTGAGCTTTTCCAACGTAACAACAACAAGTGCAGAATAAGAGGAGTAAAGTGAGTGAGTGAGTAAGTATAAGAGAGAGAGAGGAGTTAGCTCAACCTTGAGTTGGGCTTTAAACCATTGTTTCTCTAAAGTGAATACATTGCACTCTCTCCTTTAGCTTTTAGTCAATGCCAACATGTTTTCACGTTTAACATTTTTTTTATTTCTAACTCTCCTCCTCTCTCTCTCTCTCTCTCTCTCCCTCTCCATGATCATCTCTCCCTAAAGTTGTTGTGCCACCTCCAATAATCCATACGTGTGCCATCTCCATACATGTACAAAAGCTTCGTTTCTGTTTTTTTCTATAGCTCTCTCTCCATCTCACTTTGATTTTGACGGATTTGTTAAGTCTTTTACATTGACATCTCACCTATTCTCCTCTTCTTCTCTTCCCTTCTTCTATCATCTCCCCTTTCTTCCATCCTGCTCACCTGATCCACTCATATTGAATTTCCTTCATTAAAACTTTTCACAATTGAGCAGTAGTGGCAAACTAATTAAAATCCGGTCCTTCTTCCCTTCTTTCCATTACGTGCTGGATCAGTCATCAGTTGCTCCTGCTGGTGCTTTCATTGTGGAATGTGTTAAAACTATTCAATACTTTCCACCATGTAATACGTGAGTCGCCTTTTGCACTAGTAAGTGGCTCGATCATCAGGAATGAGGTACACGAGCAGACCGGAAAATGCTGGTAAAATCTGGTCAATAATAACTCTAAAGTTAATGCTGCATTAGCAACCACCACAACCACTCATATGACAAACCTACGTCACTGATTATTTACTTGCGATGATTATGAATCATATGCTCGCAATGAACCTATTCCCTTGCTTTATTATCAATTATTACTAAAGCTTTACCTGAACCCATACAGTAGCTAACGCACTGAGTTAGTAATGAGCTAATTTAACAAGATTTATGCCTTAACTAATTGGATCCAAAACAAGATCAGAGGAGCTCACGATGTGAAGCTATAAAGCTCTGCCACGTACGCTGCTGCAATGATGCAAATTCCAAACAGACGGAGAACCGGGGCTGGAAACATTATTCCTGTCAACTTAAAAGGGTCGGAAAGGAGTTTTTTCGGAAAGTTTATATAGCGACAGGGAATTTAATGCCAATAGCTCTCCATCATCCAGTAGTATTATAGCAGTTCATGGACATCTGTATATGTATGTGTAGCCTGCGAGTGAAAAACTGACTCAATAAGCACCTTATGATGGAATGTTTGTCGCAGCGGAAACGCATACTTAATTTTATTTCCAGAGTAGAAAAAAATACGAATGTCTCCAATTTTTGCCCCTGTCCAAATCTCTGCGGATCTTTAGAAATATGCATGACAATGCTGGGGAAAAGCAAATAAGATCCCTGAACCAATAATTCTATGCAAATCCGGAAAAAAGACGAATAGAACATCCTTTTACCATCTTCTCCTTCCCGTCCTCCTCTTCTCATAAGGAAATGAGCTGAAACGTAGTTTTCCGCTCTGACTCTCTCTCTCCCACTCTTTCTCCTTGCCTTACAGTAGGAAAGATTTTCATTAGAATTTTTTTTCTTCATATATTATTATAACTTTACTTACTACTGCTGTCATGGAAGAATCAGTGGAGCGTTTAATTGGGAAAAATCACAAAAAGGATAGAATCTTATATATGCTCTTTCTCGGGAGATTGACGAGTAATAATGCTTTTGCAAGCAGAAAACTCGTCCTCGTCGTCATCCCCATGTTTGCATACAAATCATATGTTCTGTATGTGCAAGTAATTGCTACAGTTTGAAGATGAGTCCTATACTTAGTGATTGTAGCATACATATGGTGCCTTCTGTCATAATGTGACAAGTTTTGAATAGGAAGAATTATTTTAGAAACGAAAAATACATATGGAATACATAGGAGAATGAGTGTAGTAATGGTTGTGGTTCAACTCGAGAGTCGAGACTGGTATTTCTCTCCATGGATGACATTCACTCACACTCGATTTTGTCAAGCACATTAAGATTACCATAAAAGAAGAACAAGTATGGATGAACTTTAGGTGAAAATTCAACAACAACAACAACAACAAGTCCATAGTAAGTATGAATAGTATTTCATGATGATATTGCTTACTGACTGACAGTGTTGCAAAATTTTTCTGCAATGATTGAGGTAGGTAGTTGTGTTTTGCAAATGGCTACGACGTAGGAATCCCCCTATGGATTCTTGGGGTAATGAAACTTTTGTACATTCTCTGTACAAGCTAGTGCGAAAATCTCATCCCCAAATCTCATCTGTACCTACCTACCTACTACATATTTCCATTCTCTGTATATATTTGTATCCTCAAGCTGTGTATACACATGTTTCGGAATGGCCACACTATCATTATTTTCAAGCTTAGAATAGAAAGATACCCACTCTCATCCCTTATTCTTGTGAATCATCAT
>JAQFYD010001764.1:0-11203 GCA_034694225.1 Bourletiella hortensis
CCTCTCAGGAGAAGGTTAGAGGCAGACCATAACCCGGTTGTAAGCAAGGCGGTCGAACCGTTCCGACGTCAGGGCACAAGCGGCTGCCCCGTCTCGACCTGCCTTTTTTGAATAATAGGCATGCCATACTGCGGCCGACTGCGGCTCCCTCAGTCGACTGCCGGGACGATAGACCGGGAAGTGAACATTACTAAGAATTACTTCAAACTTGATACAGCCACTTACATGTGTCAGTTTTGGTGCCAAAATGCGGTAATGAGGAATCTCATTAAATGACATCATCTGTGCAGAAACAGAATTTTGGGAAAGAGGGGATAGACTTTATATCCCATTTATAATTATACTCGAGAAAGAGAAAGTCCTTCCGAAAATTCATGAAAAAGTTCAGAGTATTATCCTAATCCCTGCAGAACTAATATGATGGCAGCTTGATTTGCTCATAACAACAATAATTGTAACGAAAGGAATGATTCCAGAACGGTTCCTCTCAAAGAACTCAGAACAAAATTTCTATTGCTTGGAATTACAGTGCTGATTCCGTCAGCTCAATTTTTTAGAAAAACATGCATACATTCACCACAGCTGAAAAATTATAGCTTCGAGGACAGGGAACTGAAATTCGTCTTGCAGAGGGCGCACGTGTGGGGGCCGGATCGTCTGGATAAAATTCGTTAAATGCAATAATTGCTACTTCTATAATGTTAACACATATGTATACAATATTCTCATAGTAAATAAGTCAATCAATTTAAATATTTAACATTTTTAGCTTCAACTACAGTGAAATCATGAAGCTTAATGCGTGAAACGTGTAACCGTTTTCGTACTGCAATATGTTCATCATTGCTCGCTTGTGCACGTTCTGCCGTTGCATTCAGTTGATGACACTTGGACTGGACCGTACGGTACGGTTGTACCGTACAACTTGTACGTAATTTCGCTCAGAATTTTGCGGAACAGTCGTGAGAACTTAAAATATTTGTCTTGCTTTTTGTAAATAATTCCAGAGAATATAAAATGCAGAGCCATGACTCCTAAGAAGACTACAATTGTGAACATAGACGCTGTATATTGTAATTCGGCTTCACCAGATAAACTTTTGAAGATAAAAGCTGTTAGACCTACAGATGGGCATTTTCAATACTTCGAAAACTATTACAGGCCGGCATCGCTGTGAGTGCCAAGCTACAAAACATCCGTTAGTTACTGCCTTTCCTGTGGTAGAACAGTGGGCAGCCTGGTTGTAGGTGATCGCAAAAAATACGTGCTGGTTGTAGGTGATCGTGGCTGGCGCGGTGATCAGAGCTGTCGAATTGGTGCTGGTAGCTGGTGATCGCAGCATACGCGGTGATCACAAGGCTCAAATTGGTGCTGGCAGTTGATAATCATAGTAAAAAATGTTAATCACACCCCTGCATTTTGCTGCTTGTCGGAGATGATCACAAGGGGATAACACTTTGTGGGTCATTTAAATTTTCTTCAAATGATACGATTTATTACCTTTTCATTGCTAAAAAACAGTAAAATCTAATTACAATCATCATCAATGCTGCAAAAGCTTAGCGCAAACTTCTTCCGATGCAAGAATTTCAGTCATTGGAAATTTCCAGGCGTTAAGAAGAGAGTGAAATGACAGGAAGAGCCCAACAGTTACAAGCACAGAAGAGAAATAATTTCATCTCATAATTTTCATCGTAATATTTTTTACTATGATCTCGATCACGATCACCAACTACCAGCACCAATTTGAGCCTTGTGATCACCGCGTGTGCTGCGATCACCAGCTACCAGCACCAATTCGACAGCTCTGATCACCGTGCCAGCCACGATCACCTACGACCAGGCTGCCCTTTATCCGATGACCATCCCGATTTACATGAATTTTTGAGCATTTTATGCTATTGGGCTTACGTAACGTTTCCCTTTCAGTCCTCCTCAGATGTGTGCGTGCGAATAATAAAGTCTTATGTGAGACGTTGGGATGAGAGGATTGGCCATATACAGGTCTCATAGTTCTTGATTTCTCTCACTATACACTCTTACTCATTGAATATGGATGGCTAAATGGTTTTAGGAATAAAGTGGAAGGAAAAGCTGGAAAGGAGCGGAGTGTGGGATGGAGTAGCTATGCAATCAAATGGTAAATTTATTTCAGTGGTTCTGCTTCCGTGAAAAGGTGGGACTTCCGTGTATCAAATCCGTGGGAAGTGAAACTCCTGTTCTATACCTCCAAATTTCAAAGGATACGCATCAGACAGTCCGCCGAGATGAAATGAAACTAACTTTAACGCACTGGCGTACATATTCTGACGGGTAAAAGACCATGACATGGCATTGGCGAGGCTGAGGGGTTGCTAGCTACAGCTCCAGAGTTAACTCTTTCTGTTGCATAAGGTACGTGAACGTAGGCACGTTACAGGAAAGAGTGTTGCATCAGACCAAAATTTTACTTGCCCTTCCACTTTCACCTCTATTTCCCTCCCATTTCCTACACGCCCAACATCCTTCTTTTCCTACCACCACAAGTTGTAATTCCAACGCTCACAAGAAGTGCAAAGAACCACAAATACATTGCTCTCAAAGTAGCATTCAGTTGGACATCTTCAGCTGGTTTAACCTTACTACTTCAAGTCCGTGTGAAAGTGGGCATACTGCTCTTGATTTCCATATCAGAGCAGTCTGATCCACTTGAAGAACTTCTCAGGCAAACTGCCCGCACATGTAAATCCACAACATTTTGCATATTATCAAGTATTCGCAATAATATTCAAAATCCCATTCTCTTGTTTACTAGGAACATCAAACCAACTGAAAGGAATATAGCATTATTTGAGACTTAGGGAATATCGAATGACTGTTGTTATCTCGTAAAACACTACTACTCTATGCATTCATCGAAATAAGGCTCAGGGATACGCTATTGTGCTGAGCCACGCATACATGCCGAAATAAGTCTGACTACAGCATCTCTGCTCCTACCATTTCATCATTACTTCATTTTTTACAAAAAACCAAACGACTGACTACCAATTCTGCATCAAGAGTAACACAACATAATAATGGCCTTTTCATGAAAATGTTGACTCCCTACCGAAAAAAGTATTTCCCTTTTCAGCCTCGTTTGACACACAATAACATGGTACATAAAGCCTTCAATTTTCTAACTCATCCATCCCCTGGCTTCCCTCCCACCTTGTCACTGTTAATTGCACTCAGGCCTCTATCCAAAAAAAAATTAGACAGCAAAGATGAAAGCGGATGAGAGAACCAGAAGATAATGATGATAAGAGGGCCAGGGAAAAGGTTGAAAAGACAAGTGAAGAAATCAAAGTTGTTCGTATTTTACTTCCTCGCTTCAGACTTCTGTGCCACCAAAGGCTGCAAAACTCTGTTCGAAATCAAGAGAAAGAGCAGCCGCCGCTGGTTGTACTGAATGAGTTACAGAGTTCCGAGAAACGTTTTCACCTCTCACTTCAGCCGTAGTTAACCTGGCATTCCAACTTTTATCGCCTTTCAAGCAGAATCAGAGGCCCTAAAGCTTTGTTTCAATGCAGTTTAACAACCGTTTTTTACTGCGGACATGTGTAAGTGCTTCCGCAAAATTGAAACGTTGAGGCTGTAGCTAAGCACCTGATTTTCTCACTGTGGCAAGCGGGTTCACTCACAATTATTGGCTCATTTTCAACTATCTTTCAAAGCTTAATCTTAAAAAATCCCTTTTTATGATGCCTGGAATCAGCTGTGGGTCATCACAACCGTGGGCTTTGCGGCTACCGAACAAAATTAATTCTAGAAATTCTGTAGGTTTTCATTATATTTTCAAAGTTTTAAGTCAGTTCTTTGAAATAGTGAAGACCTGTGATGGAGATGATATTGGGGAAATGTAGGACCGGAGAAGAGAGAAATGCGAAAAGAAAGTGAAATGGAAAGGTACATAGAGACTGGAAAATGTAATTATTTGATTACTACAGAAGCTCACGCTATCCAAACACTTGCAATCTGATGTGTAAGACCTGAGGGGAGTGATAATTACAGTCTTGGTGCCAAATTACAACGTAATTAGTAGAAAGATTTCGAGTCCACGCCCTCAAGAAGTCATCCTTCTTCATGGCGTCGTAATTATTCTTTTTCTTGTCAAAATTACTCTATTTTCCAACAGACGTTTTCAAAATTTGCTTAACTTCATGCACCCAGCGTGGCCATGTGTCCACATTTCATTTTAATATAGCATACGCACAAAGTTTCTCGGATTGAGATACTTTTCACCAGTGATTAACTCACGAGGTAGACTCATGAGTAGCTCGAGCTCCTGAGCAGCAGAATAAATTGAAGCTTGCTGTTGACTGAAACATTGCAAAAAATGTTACCCAACCACATGTAAATAAATTAGCGCTCCCAAGAAAAGGAAGCCGTTCCGTACAACGTGACAGAGCGTACGAGGTCAAAGTGGGAACTGATAGGCTCATGGGCCTCAAATTAATTAAGTGTTATGTTACATCTGACGTACTCACTTGTTGTATCATCACTAAAGTTTACTTACACTGCCTCCATTTGGTGTAACTACCACTGGTGTTTCCCATCCGTTACGTTATAGACCAGATATTAGTCAAAGTTGATTAAAACGATCTAAATCAGTGTTCCTTACTTGAATCATCGCCGTATGATTCGGAATAGTGTACGGATATCAGATGTTAACAATATCTAGGCCTGGCCTGTTCGTTGTGTAACTAGTAACGTTGTGATAATTACATTTCTTTATATATAATAGCTACCATTAATTTTAATTACTCTAACCACCTACGTATGGTATAATCTGTTGCATTGAAGTGTTTCAAGGGAAACAATTCAACGTCTCACTGCCTCAGTGAGAATCATCAGCCTTTTCCATAGTCATCATGAGAAACAAAGTCAAGACGTTATGTTATCGGAGACGAGTATCGTTATGCGCTCACGCAGAAGCAAACAAATTGTATTAACGCAACCAGAGAAGTAAATCCAGCTTCGGTTACCGTTCACGACCAGTATAATATCAGCCTTTTGGTTCCATCGCTGAAAGACAAAAATTAGCTAACAAATATTCACCAGTCGGGTCTTCCCTATGGCAGAATATTTTATTCGATAGGGCGGACTTCAGTACTTCACAATTAAGCTGTACTTAAAGCTTTCAATCTCTCTTTCTCTAACGTCAAAAAGTCCGTCCTGGTGGATTTATCTATCAAACGTACCACCCCTCAGAGCCGCTATTGTTTCCATGTGGAAAACATCTAATTGGGTTATAAGTCAATGAAGGACCCCAATGGGTTGCATTTCAATCGCAAATGTACAGACGTGATTACTACTGCGTAGATCATCATGACATGACGTACCACTTGGATGCCCACACAAGTAGTATCCTCATGTAGATACATATAACACATGGATAGGAAACAGTAACAATAGAAACTAATCCAATTGGAAATTTCCACGAAAAGTTTCAAAATAATTAAGTAAAGTGAAAAGGAAAATGAGATTTAAGGCAGCAAGTTAACAAGAGTGAGGCGAAAATCAGGAGAGGAAGTCCCACAGGAGAAGTATTGTAGCAACGAACGAGCTTTCCCAACCCTGGTGTCTATTTTAACCTATATGATTACACAGCTAGGTTTTCAATCTTGCAAAGCCATAAGACTTTGAGCAAGTCTGTGAAGGACGTTGCTCATAGAGAAAGCACTGGATTTGGCCGCGAAATAGTTAGCCCACTTTAAATATGAAATTCTGGATGATTCGTGCCCATGGTACCACTACTGCTGATCTTCTTTAAAACTTCAAATGCATTGAAATGAACGACATTCAATTAATGTCAACTTGGATAATAATAAGCTGGTAATTACAGTTATTGCAATTGCCATATAGTAGCATTAACCTTTTTCATTTCACTAGAACTCGCCCTCTCTCTCTCTTTCTCCGCTTAGGTCTGTGAAGCGTAGTGCTTCTATATAACGCTCGTCGTCACAACAAATAACATGGTCTTCATTCAGTAATAGCAATCCTAAAGGAAACTGGATGTGACAGGCTGAGAAGCTTTCCCTATACATTCTATTTTTTACCATTCCCTTTGCCCTCTTTATCGTCCTTTCTTCCTCTTGAAATCCCCGAAAGTGTAGAGTCATTCAATAGCCATGATATGTTCGCCCTTTAAAATCTCTCTAATTTGACATAGTCCAGGGTGATATCTATTTCCAGGAATTTAGGATTCCTTTAATGTTCCATTAGAATATCTTCCTTGTCGTTATATAGCGGGGACATGGAAACGAAGATTCGCATAGAGCTCCTACGTTCTGTCATTATCATTATTATTATTACTATTATGCCATGTCGTCATCCAAATGATGGGCATAGCAGAATTCACAAATAATCCTTTAACTTCAGGTGGCTCATGTTTAAAGTCCAGACGAGGGAGGTATGCGAATATTATTTTGGCATCCTTTTCCTACGCTGTCTCAGTGCTACTTGCTACGATTATAGGAAAATGTAATCGTCTCTTCGCTTAATTCTTTTCTTTGACGGCCTTGTAGTAGCTGCCGCAAACAGTAAGTAGTTTTTTCTTATGGTATAGCATAACGTCTCGTCAGTTGCCATAGCATGACAGCTGCTGCGTCCATGTGCGTAAACAGTATTATAATTCATGAAGCCGCATACTTTAAAGATCCATTCTCAAGCACGTGTACGCGTACACACTGACGTTGACAAGCCTTGAGTAAAGGTTAGAAAAATACAAAACCATAATGACCTTCAAAATGATGTTATATGATTGTAGAATCAATAGCCACTGAACATTGCTAGGGAACTGAAGTCGTCAAGCCTTATTCCTTCCAGTATTTTCAACACAAGATTGTAAGGTTAGTAGGAAAAGGAAAGGAAATTTGTTGAAAATTGAACTGTGAAAATAAGTACTTGGAGCTGCAAGCAAGACCTGTCAAGCTTGAACATGGACGACGGAATGAAACACAGAGTTGATTTACCTCATATATAGCTAGTGCAATAAAACGGTCCCGGTTTTCTGCTCAGCTGAACTGCATACATGTGAGAATGCGGAATATTACGTGCTACGATTGAGCCAATCACATATAAACGGCCAAAAGACCAAGACAAGATGAGAGACTGAGATGAAACTAGACTTTGAGGTTTAGGAGTATCATTGTTCATTCGTATAGTATGCGATAGCGTGTGAGTGTATGCTTGTGTGTCGCTAACCAGGATAAGAACACTAGGATTTCCTACACCACGTCGTAGCAACAAATCTTTCTGTACGAGTTGGACTGTTCGAGTCATAAAATGAGATTCCAGTTAAATAAGAAACAAATAGACGCAAGAGGGGAATGATGATGATGATGATGTTGAGGATGACGGCGACTGGAACCTATTTCATTTGTAGCTAAAAGACCATTTCGTGATCTCTTTAGTTCCTTTCTTCCTTTGTACATATCACTTCATCTCAGGCCAATCAAAGAGCAAATCCCAAAAATACTTAAAAGGCCCATTGCATTCTCGCCTTACATGCTTCTTATTTTGCGAATTAATTCGATTGACAAAGATTTATTTCAAATTACAACTCGTAAGCTTCACATCTGTCTAGTACATCCAACATTTTCATGTTCGAAGCATAGACAGAGAGAGAGAGAGAGAGCGAGGGAGGGAGGGAGCGAAATGAACCCCCAAAAATTAAAACTTTCCCATTCGTATCATTGCATCCTTATCCAACATCCATCCCATTATTTCCTTGCACATTAACTACAGTCTGGAAACATGAAAATTGGGTCAATACTTGAGTACTAAAAATTATAGAAATGGATAGCTAGCAAAATAGATGCACAAGAAAATAATTGTAGAACAAATATTACGATTATTTTGACTGGCAAAGGGCTATTATGCCATTCTCAAGTGAAGGAAATGAAAAGGAAAATAAACTGAAGCTGACATATATAAACGCTTGAAAGAAAGGCTGAAATGAAAGCATTACAAGTTGAAATATAGTGTGTGGGAATGGAGGAGCGATACTTTTGAAGCCATTTGTGTCTTTCGCCATGTATAAACTTGGCATTTCAACATGAGCTCATAATGCTAGTAGTAGACTTAGAGAATATAGGTTTAGAAGATGTAGTTAGCTATGCAATTTTACTAGGTCCACCAGGGTTTGCATTAATCTAGAAGAGGAGAGGATTAACCAATGACATTTCCTTTCCTTTTAGTCTCCTTGAGGAATCTCAAGAATCTAGAGCTCCAGTTTCAGTCCAAACATTCACCAGAGTTTTCCTACTGCTGCCACCATGTACTCCACAGCTTTTTCTTCTCAACTTGTACAAACGTTTACATGAGAGTTGGAGAGCGATCAATGACGAATTATAATTCAATTCTTGTAATCTTCGTAGCAATTTATTACGTTTCACTTCAAGGTAATACTATACCGTTCACGCCAAAAACGAATGCCATTGCACTGTAGCTAGCTACCACTGACACACTATTCCTACCGAGGTGTGAGAAATTTGTATAAAATTATATCATTATGTACTTAGCAAGTAGGAGCATGAACATACATAGAAGAACTCCTGCTGCAATTACCAGTAATCAGTCGCATTGTTAGTTTGTAGCATTCCGTAGTGCTTGCTTACTGCTATAGGAGAAGGCTCAAGGCCCAAGAAATGTAAGAAAGAGGCGAAATATCAATCAATTTTCGCTCTCTGACAGCTTCTGATACTTTTCTGTTCTCTGCTTTCTCCATTTACTGTATTCAAACCATGAGAATTCTCCATGATGCAATCGATAATAATTACGTGCTTTCACCCGCCATCTACGACAGGTAGCAGCTATCTGAAGGGTGAAAGTTGTATACTTACAGTTTACTCGCGATACAGACAAATGGTGTAGACAGAACTATAGTTTAGCATGCTTTCCATGTCTGTATTTGAATTATTTCTTAAAAGTATGAATGCTAAGGGAAGAACAGCAAACTGCGCCTTGCCTGCTTGATTCTGTCAATCATAAAGGCGAGCGTCTTTGATCGCTATCCTCTTTTCTAGCGAATATTAGACAGAACAAGATGCCAAGAGAAAGACTTGACGATAACGCATCTGTAGGACATTTTCAAGGGACAACCGCTGCTTGCATTGTCAAGAATATTTTCCCAAGGTGATCTCCTGGAGCTGACATGTAAACAGCAAAATAACTTACTGCTATCACTACTTCTTCTAGCAGTTTTTATTTTAAGCTCAGGTCATTCTGGATGTGAAATTCACGAATGCAGTATTACGAGACCTTAGCATGTGTTCGCCACTGAACAAGTTCAAGATACAGTGAAATCTCGCTATAGTGAATCGCCTTAAAGTGGAAATCTCGTTATAATGGAAAATATTTTGACTCCCTCCGGGACATTTTGCATGCATTATCGGGCCTCTATAGTGGATTTTCGTTATAATGGACAAAAATGGTATGTCCCCTCGAGTCCATTATAGCGAGATTTCACTGTATTCAAAGATAGTCTTTCTTAAGGTCGTATATTCTGGGCCTGGATTACATTTTCCGTACTTTTGAACTTTGAAACCGTTTGATTCATTGTTGTCATCATTTGGGAAACGTATAAGGATGGATAGAAGCTAAAAATTCGATAGAGTATTAGCGGGTGGATAGACATTACAATAATAACAATGACGATGATGGTAAGAGATAATGAAATCAGTGATGACGTTGTTGAAAAACAATTTTCCGGTGACTCGACTCTTTAAAGAGAGACTGGGAAAGATAGAGGGTTGCTATTGGAAAGGAATAAGAGGAGAGCATCGAACCGACTTGAAGCCGAATCAAATTAATTAATAAAACAAAGGCTTTTCCGGTTTGTTTTATGCATTAAATGGACGGAGTGAAGAGAGAAGAAAGTAGGGACAGACCGAGAGGAGGATGATGATGATGATATTAGGGTTAAGTTCGTAAAAACTTACTTTGGTGTTGTTTGTATGCATGATGAGCTCATAGCCCCGTACAATGTTTTTCTCGTTGATATGTGTGAGGGCAAGCTGAGCAGCAAACATTTCACTTGAGCCACTTGGCCGTCTCCTCTCACCACGTGTGAGCTCAAACAGACCCAAAATTGTTATTTTCTTCCTCATTTTCCTCCTCTGTTGCTTTTGTTGTTGTCTTGGCCTGTACAGTTTAGAAGACTGACGCGGCTCTCTAGACTTTTTAACTTGAAATAATATTGGACTATGCAGGAGTACATGATCATAAACACTACTATTACGATGGTCATCACTAATAATAATATCGTTCTTGCTCCTACCATTGGCCGTGGCTATGTGGGAACTTTGTGTTACGACCGCTGCTGTTGGCCACAACCGCTTAACTAAAGTAGAACAATTATGGCATTCTTTTAAATTTCCAAGAAGAGTAGGCAAGAAGCCTCCTTTGTTATCAGTTCTTCTTGTGTCATTAGTAGAAGGTTCGGAATTGAAATTATCATTATTACGATGACTCTTCTCCTTTTCCTTGGGTGACTCGGTGAGCCGAATTTCACGAGATGTGGATTTTGTTGTTGTTGTTGTACAGTTTGTAACCAATTGGCTCCCAACCACTTTTAACTCTCTATTCACCACCATCACTGCTTCTGTTCTTCTTCTGGTTATTGCTATTCTGTCGGCCGCCAACACTGTGCCAAGTGCAATAACAAATGTCACAAATTTCATAAAATGCATGGTATATATTCCTTCTAATAATCCTCGTGGTGTGAAACAACTTTGAACACTCTTTCTCCACTGTCTTCGTACAAATTTGTTCGCACGGGTAATAGAAACGGGGGAAACTTATTCATAACAATTCATTGAGATGCGCGTCGTGATGAACAAAGCACCGACACGCATATTATAACACCCAAAGGCCGTTCCCGATACGACGGTGGGAATAAGAATTGAATTATGAGAACTATTATAATGACAGGTTGATTGTCAGACGACCGCAGGAGCTAGTAGTAGTAGCTATTAAAATTCTCATGTAAACAGAAAAGCACTGGATGATGAGAGAAGAATGACACTATAAGTAGATGCATTAAACTTTGATATATTTTTCTCATAATAAAAAATGAAGCAACAAAATGTGAGCTGTTAGGAGAAGAGGAGGACAGAGGAGAGAAGGAGTCGGATCCAAGCGTACTATTAAAATGAGCTCCCGGCATTCCCTCCAA